>CM065897.1:50127500-50355000 GCA_033439115.1 Firmiana major
CCAAATACGGGCCGAGATGGTCATAGGTCAAACGAAAGGGATCGAAATTTAGTTGACGGGAAATATGAATTTAAAATAAGAAAAGAATAGTGAATGTATGAAGGAAAATTGGGTTAAATTGGTTCCGAGACAAGTGTAGGGGTAAAACAGTCAAAAGATCGAAATCCGGTATAAATTCGATAAGAGAATTTTAATTAAAAATAAGGATTTAGGACATCTTGATCAATAATGAGGAAATTATAAAATTTCGAGTCCAATTGATCAAGATCCGAAATTTTTACCGAAAAGTCACCCGGGACAATATCCTGAAAATACGGAGAAATTATACCAAAAAAAGGGTTAAAAATATAATAAATAAATTAAATAAATTAAATAAATTAATTTGGAATAAAATAATACATTAGTAGATATTTTTAGAATATTTTAGAATATTTTATTGATTATTATAATAATAAAATAATTTATAAATAATAATAATAAAAAAGCTGAAAACTCGAAATCAGGAAGAAACCCGAAAACGAAAAACCGAAGACGACCCGCGAGAAACTGAGACCCACGGCCAGCCACCGGCGATCACAAGCTCCGACGAAAACCCGAGGAGGAAGAGGAGAGGCTGACGAACCTCTTGGCACTGGGATCGCTCCGTTTGGAGGTTGAAAATCGACGATCAGAGGAAGAGAAACTCACGAGAGAAACGACCTAATTTTCGGTGACTCACGGCTACTGGGCGTGAATGGAGGCCACCGAAGAGTTCGGGAGGAAGAGGCGGTCTTTTTGAGACCAGTAGCTACCGACGAAACCGTTGGAAACGCCGGCGACGGCAAAGGGGTAGAAACGACATCGTTTGGCTGAAAGGAAAAGGAAGGCAAAAGGAAGGAAAAAAGGAAGGAAAGGAAAAGGAAAAGAAAAGAAAAGAAAGAAAAAGGGAAAAAAAGGGAAGAAAAATTCTCGAGGACGACTCGAGATTCATGTAAGTTGATCGAGGGTCGAGATTGACTTACGGGTAAATTTCAAAAATTTAATTAATATTATATTTAATGGAAAATAACCTGGATTTACCTAATTGTGCAGTTTTACAAAAGAGCCTAAACGAGAGCCGATTGAGCTTCGATTTTCGTATCCCGCATCATATTGGGTAAATATATTTTAATTACGATAATATGAGTCCTTTAATACAGAGTTTTGATTATTTTACAAAATTTACGGATTAATTCTGTATAAAAAGGAATATTATTCGGAATTGTAACGTAATTATCGTAAATAGTATACGGGTTATCCAATGAGTTTGGAATGAAGCCCAATGATTATTGGTAAGCTGAATGAGCCCAGTAAACCTGAAGAAGGGATTTAATAAGTATAAATGGACTGAAAATGGGTCGATGCCCATTAAGGTGCAATTGGGCCCAATAAAGTAAAACGGACCCAGTACTTTAGATTGATCAGTGAATGTAATATACTGATAAAGATAAGTGAATTGATCGAAATATGTGGTTATATACAGTTCTGTAGACTTGGTTGGCACGCATTTGGACTGAGAGATCGAGTATTATCGAGACTGGATAAGTTTGCACGTGATTCCAAGTAAGGGAATTTTGTAGGTGCATAGAGATATCTATACGTATTTTTGAGGGGATTTACAAGGCCTAGAATTTCTTAAAGTATCTAGAAACGAAATAATAATTTTTACGAAAATCGGGGCATGGATAATTAAATAAAAAGACGATATTGCCCATGTGAGTAAAATTTACAAAAAGGGTAGTAAGACAAATAAATTACATGATTAACATGTTTTGAAGTTTTATATGAATGTATTGCTTTGGTTTAAGCAAATTTACTACATAGGTTGGCTGTTGATTTTATGAATTATACGAAAGGGTACATGTTTGTACCAGTTACGATTTTAAAGATGTTTTATCAAGATTGAGCCACCTATCATATTTATACGAGTAAAAAGAGTGTTAGAGTCTTACTCGCACTAAATTTTACTGATTTATTACTCATTAAAAGCTGTACTGGAGTATTGTTCTACGAGAAATTTTGTGTGTACAAAAATCGTGTTGGAGCTTCGCTCGCACGAGATTTTAGATATCATGATATGCATAGCATTGTGCTGGAGCTTCGCTCACACTAGACATGAGTTGACATACATATAGTCGTGCGAAAGCCTCCTGTAGACTGTGTGTCGCAGAGAGTTGATATGCTCGCACGTATACTTTGAGACATGGGTTGGTTATCGACATAGTATTGGGGTGGATAAGACCTACGGCAGGCACCCCCAGACTATGATATGGGTCTACGGAGTACGTTGTACCGTGTATGTCACACGGAGTACGCTGTACTGTGCAGTCATGATGACTCGATGATGTTACTTGGTATTCTGGCGGGTAGGATTTGACCCTACCTCCCGTTACAGTTGTGATGCCTCGTACACCGGGATCCATGTAGCCTGGGATCACAGGGACATAATATGGCCATAGTCCTTGATTTTTCATATAGTAACCTACATGCCTCACATGATATCATACGGTTTGAATAGACGAGGACAGACCCGAAGGAGGGGTAATGTCCCGATTTATGTTTTTAAATGAGATGCAATTTAATGAATCAAGGTATTCCCGAGGGATGGGTTTAGCCTTGATGTGGTTGTTTTATGATGAAACAAATAAGTTTTAACGTGACGAGCATGAGATGTCATACATGACGATTTTTCCATGGTTGTTTTATATGACGATTTCATGATTTCTCTTATATGATATATATATAAGTGGCATCGTTTTAATCTTTCCTCATGCTCCAAATATAAACGATTTTATATCATGACATTATCAGCATGTAGATTGTATAGTCATCTACCTGCTTACATTATTGCCTTACTGAGCTAGTTATGCTCACCCTTTCATTTTCCACCCTCCACAGAGTATCTACAGTAGTTGAGAGCGGGTAGAGACTGCATTCCTGGTTGTCCGCTGCTCCCATCGCGAATCAAGTATATACATCGTACAGTTTTGTATCTAAACAAATAATAACACAGTTTTGTAACGAATATAATTATGGGGGATGTAAATATATGAAAACATATGTACATACAGTTGTGTAATATATGTACTTAATATTACACTGTCTGAAATTCTAACAATATTACCATGATAAGAATGATATGGTCAAATGGGATAAGAGTTGGGATTATTACTGTCACGACCCAAAACTACCCAAAAATCAGAGTAAATTTTTTTCATTTTTATTTCATACTTATCTATCCTCCAAATCGTGATCACACTCCACTAATAATTGGGTTGTGCGTCAATGCCAGTCCCACCATTTAATCATCATATAACTTAATTCCTTATTACAGAAAAAGGTAAACACATTTGTTTTTCATTTATTCTTTTCCATTTATTTACAAGTGTTTACATTATCTATACATCTCTGACAATTACTTATAAACATGTTACTGTGCTATACTTATTTAGATACAATATGTACAAGTGTATATACCTTAACATGATGGATAGCAGCGGATATCAAGAATGCAGTACTCAGTCGCCTCAATGTCTACTGGATGGAATCTGTGTTGGAAAATGAAAGGGGTGAGCACATCAAGCTCAGTAAGGCAATCCTACGAACAAGTAGGTAACCATACTACCTACATGAACGTGGTGCCATGCATAAACCACCCTTTCTCCACACATTTCAAAATAGATGTTATAATTCGTGATGTCATGATGTCATGTAAAACAAGTTCATAAATGGATTCAAAAGCATGGAAAACTCGACATGCATATCCATGTAAAACATTTCATCATCGTTAAAATTTTACAACACAGTCAGGACTCAACCCTTCCCTCGGGTGTTCCTGACTCACACAAAACCATGAAATCAAATGCTTTTTAAGGCAACAGTACCATGCGATATACTGAATGTCATGTAAAACCAGTTGACATCATTCATGGGTTTAAATAGAATGGAAAATAACATCATGTAAGTTTCCGTTTAAAAACCAGTTTAATTTCCATCAAAACCATGTTTCAATCAAGATCCAACCCCTCCCTCGGGTGGTCGAGACTCACATAAAAATCCACAAATGAGTTTCTCAAAACATCAACATACGAGACTAGGCAATATATGTCTATCTTAGATAAATAACCAGGACTATGGCCATGTGTCCTCATGAGCCCCTCTGCTACACGGATCCTAGTTTGCGGGGTCTCACTCTGATCGGGAACCGCCTGGGAGGTGGGTCAGTCCAACCCGTCAGTCTTATCCGATCTCACGCATCTGAAGATGCCACTCGTATCCGAAGATACCACGTATCCAAAGATACCACGCGGTACAACGTACTCCATGCTACTTGCACGGTACAATGTACTCTGTAGACCCATATCATATCTCCATACTCATGCCCTGTCTCAAAACGCACGTGCGAGCCTATTTAATTGGTGTGACACACAGTTTATGTGAGATCTGAGAATTTTAGATATATTTTAATGATGTAATAAGAACTTGAAGTGTAAATTATTGAGCTAGATGAATTGTGGGAATTATAATTGGAGAATTATATGTTAAGTGTGTAAAATAAGCATGAAGTATGAGAACATATCGATCTGGGAGAAGGAGAGATCGATCTGGTGAGTTAAAAATGACGAGGAAGGAGGAATTTGAGGAGCAGATCGATCTCCAATGGAAGAGATCGATCTCCAAATGATTCTGTTTGAGAAAGGATCGATCTCATGAGGAAGAGATCGATCTCCAAATGATTCTGTTTGGGAGAAGATCGATCTCCTTAGGAGTAGATCGATCTCATAAAGCCATAAAGAGATCGATCTCACCCCTCGACAGATCGATCTCCTAGGCATAAAATTGCCCAGATCGTCCCCAAAATTCAAACGCAGATCGATCTCACCCCTCGACAGGTCGATCTCCTACCTCCAGCCTATATAAGGAACCCCTGTTTTTCTCCTGCAAACTCACTTTCTCTCTCTTCCAACCCCATTTCCACCGAAAACCTAACTTTCTCATTCATCCAAAACACCCATTTCTGGCCAAATCAAGAGTTATGGTAAGAAGGAAAGTTGTTCCTCATCAAAGGGAGAACAACATACTTGGAAATCGAAAGACGAATCGGATCGAGGCGTGGTTTGTGCATCTCACAAGCTTTGGGTAATTTCTAAACCTCGATCTTGATATTTGAGATGATTTTGATGATATTGGTGGTTGTCATTGTGTTGAAATAGCTGAGAAATGATTAGGGATTAATGAAATTGCAATGTGGTTGGAGTGATAATGATATGTAGCAATTTTGGTAATTTTAGGAATTTTGAGCTATAAATGGAAATTTAGACAAATGTGGTGAATTAGCATAGATAATTGGTATTAGAAATGTAGAACGTCGAGATGTTGTGAATGAGGTTGTAGTTTAGGGTAGAGTTATGAGAATCGAGAGATTTGAGGGGTTATGAGCAATTATGCTCGATTTTGAGAATTGAGGTTTATGAGAAAATTGAGTATTGATGTTTTAACATTGTTTGGACAGCTCGGGAGTTCTAGAGTGGAATGCGAGGCTAGTCCGTGATACGGGGGAAACGATTGCACTATACGAGGTGCAAAGAGGTAAGGGAAATCTAAACCATTTGTGTATGTGATTTGTAAACTATTATAGCATGAATTGTGGTTTATAAAACAAGCATGTTGAGTTTTGTGTTGAGATTTAATTGCACACGGTTTTTATAGCCGGTTGGAGCCCATAATTTTATGAGTTTATAAGCTGAGTGTGAAATTGCTTTATAAACCGTTGAATTTTGTGTGAGTAATGAATTGGGCTCTACGTTAAGGCAATATCGAGATTTGAGAAATGTGTGCGTGTTTTGCCGGTTGGGACTCGGTTTTATTACGTTTTGTGTTGAGTACAAAACGGTTTTCAATTGAGTTTTATGAGTGAAAAACCCCTATGAGTTCTACGTGAAGGCAAACCAATCTTGTGTGATAAGACTTAGGTGTGTAATTTTGAGTACACACCGGGCATTGCTCTGGTAGCATGTAAGCCCGATTTTTTCTCCGTTCTGGTAACGTGAGAATAACCTATTCTGTGGCTATGCCACGTATACTTCGTGGCCGTTGCCACGTGAGAAACCCCATTGGTGGCCGTTGCCACGTGAAAAACCCCATTGGTGGCCGTTGCCACGTGATACCCCATTGGTGGCCGTTGCCACGTGATACCCCATTGGTGGCCGTTGCCACGTGATACCCCATTTAGTGGCCGTTGCCACGTGAGAAACCCAATTTGGTGGCCGTTGCCACGTGAAACCCTATTCTGTGGCTGTACCACGTGTGAATTCAAATCAGTGGCTTTGCCACGTGAGATAGTGGCTGTGCCACGTGTGAAATTAAATCAGTGGCTATGCCACTTGTGTTTAGTGGCTATGCCACGAGTGAAATTAAATCAGTGGCTATGCCACGTGTGTTTAGTGGCCATGCCACGAGTGATTTTAAATCAGTGGCCATGCCACGTGTGTTTTGTGGCTATGCCACGTATGAATTTAAATCAGTGGCTATGTCACGTGTGTTTAGTGGCTGTGCCACGTGCATTACTATTTCAGTGATTTTATCACGTGCATTGAGAAAGCATTTATCGCATTAATTTCACATGCTTTGTTATTGCTCTAGAGTGAGCCTTTTACTTCATGTTTTCACATGACTTAACACATGAGAATGTCGTTTTGAGTACTTTCATGCTATGGTTTTCAAATGAGTTTCACATACAAATAAGCATTTTGTGATGTGCATTTTGGTTTATGAAATGAGTTCCTTACCCCCTTTACTGAGCGATTTAGAAGCTCACCCTGTTTTCTTTCCCCCCCCAGATTTCTTCAAGTGAAAAGGGTTTCCCTGCGACGTACGGAGTAGTGGTTAGTGGAGGACTTGAGCTCCAGGCCATATATATTGTATTTTGAGGTATCTTTTATCTTTTCATGGACCCAGACAATTATTGTAATTGCAGACACTTGATGTATAACATTATATGGGATGTATTAGGATTAATTAACTTGAGATGGATTAATGTATTGGATATGATATATAAATTCTAGTGATGAGATCCTGAGGAATGATAATTATGATGATGTATGACACTGCACAGGAATGCACCTTTAATTGTGAATTAACGAGTAAAAAGTTTTAAATTAGCCCTATTTTCTGCATTTTCGGGGCGTGACAGAGTTTTCTTGGTATCAGAGCTTAGGGTGTCTAGTATTGTCAGTGTCGGTTAAGTGAAATAGAATACATCCCAAGTGTCTGTAATAGTCTGGTCATGAACTGAAGTTGAGGATTGAGATTTCAATCAATTTTGATATGTACGCGCAGGAGACGAGTTGAGATAGAGAATGAGTAAACGACGAGGTCGTTCGAGGAGGCAGGCAGAGTCCCCTCCGCCACCTGTCCCACAACCAGAGAGTCCTAACTCTCGATTTAATCGGATTCAGACCGATGTGAGGCAAGGTTTTGAGCAGATGGCAGCGTTATTCGCGCAACACTTTGGAGTTAATGCCTCGGATACTACCCCTACACCACCACAAGGACCTCCCATACCCCCAGTGCCTCCCGTCACTCAGCCTGAGGACAGAAGTATGGTCCGACTAAAGGATTTTCTGAAGATGAATCCACCCGCATTTAAGGGAAAGAAGGATCCTACAGAGGCTGAGGAGTGGTTGACGGAATTGAGAGTTATATTTGATTTTCTGGGGTGCACCGATGCTGAGAGGGTCAGTATGAGTGCCTATATGCTGAAGGGGAGAGCTCGAGATTGGTGGGGTACTACCCAGGGTATTCTGATGTCCCGTCAGGATGTGATTGGTTGGGAAGAGTTCCAGACAGCCTTTAGGACCCAATATGTACCACGAGCCGCCCAGAGAAAGAAACAAGCTGAGTTTTTGAGTTTGGTACAGGGTGACATGTCTGTGGATGACTATGAGAGCCAATTCACAGCGCTATTGAGATATAACCCAGAGACCTTCAAGAGTGAAGAGCTCCGCACAGAGAAGTTTGTGTATGGGTTGAAGCCTGTCATCAGAGATAGATTGATAGGGCTATGTATTACGGAGTTTGGAGATGCTCTGAGACGAGCACAAGAAATTGAAAGAGGAATTGAAATGGTACAATCCCAGAATGAGCTCAGAGCGGTGAATAGAGATAAGGGCAAGAGGCCAGCACTTTTCCAAACGGAGGCTCGGAGAGGTTCCTTCAGAAGAGGAATGATTAAGGTGCAGAAGGGCAGATTAGAGAGACCCAGAGGGTACCCTAAATTAGAGAGACCCCTCGAGATGTCAGGCCAGGGACAAGGTTTTGCAGGAATTGTGGCCGAATGCATGAGGGAAGTTGTACCGGGTCGATCCATGGATGTTTTAGATGTGGAGACATGGGTCACATGGTGAAGGATTGCCCTCAACCTCAGAAACCACATGGATTGGAGCCTACTAGACAACAGCCTCAGAGAGTGGATCCCTGGAGACGGGCCACTGCGACAGAGAAAGGGAAGAAACCTGTGGCACAGGGACGTGTGTTTGCCTTGGATAAGGAGACCGCAGACACTTCGGCAGAAACTATAAGAGGTACACTCTCTGTCTGTAATCATAAGGCTCATGTGTTGATTGACTCAGGATCCACGCATTCCTTTATTTCTGAGCATTTTGCATGTAGATTAAACTTGAAGTTTGAACCTCTAGAATATATACTACATGTAAATACCCCTATGCGTGAATCCCAGAGAACTGAGTTAATCTGTAGAGGATGTGAAATAAAGGTGGGAGATAGAGTGATGTTAGCAGATCTAATCATGTTGAATATACATGGGTTTGATGTAATTCTGGGGATGGATTGGTTGGCAACCAATCGAGTGAGTTTAGACTGCTACACTAAGATTGTAACTTTCTCCCTACCTGAACCTTACAGTGTACGATTGAGATATTGAGGAAATGAATATGTGAAATTCTAGTAAGTAATTTGAGAATTTTAATATGATTTTGGAGAATATTAAATATGATTGTTCATGTGAAGGTTATGAGACACTCATCTCAGACGATGAGTGGGAACATCTGAGGATTGAGGATATACCTGTGGTGTGTGAATTTCTGGATGTTTTTCCAGATGAATTACCAGGTTTACCACCAGAGAGAGAGCTGGAGTTTACCATTGATTTGGTACCAGATACTCAGTCGATCTCTAAACCTCCCTACAGGATGGCATTAGTGGAACTTGAGGAATTGAAGAGACAACTACAGGAGTTATTGGATCAAGGGTTTATTAGACCCAGTGTTTCGTCGTGGGGAGCGCCAGTACTATTTGTTAAGAAGAAGGATGGTAGTCTCAGATTATGTGTAGACTACCGGTTGTTGAATAAAGCCATGGTGAAGAATAAATACCCATTGCCCAGGATTGATGATCTACTAGATCAGCTAAGAGGGGTATCAGTCTTTTCTAAGATTGATTTGAGATCGGGCTATCACCAATTGAGGATCAAGGAAAAAGATATTCCAAAGACGGCCATCAGGATGAGGTATGGCCATTACGAATTCCTGGTGATATCCTTTGGATTGACGAACGCCCCTGCAGCATTTATGAGATTGATGAACGAGGTGTTCAGAGACTATCTAGATAAATTTGTGATAGTCTTTATTGATGATATCCTGGTATACTCTCGGTCGTATGAGGAACATGCATAGCATTTGTGGTTAGTACTTCAGATACTCCGAGATAAGTAATTATAAAGAAAGCTTAGTAAGTGTGAGTTTTGGCTGAACCGGATAGCTTTCCTTGGTCATATAGTCTCAGAGGAAGGAGTATCAGTGGACCCAAGCAAGGTGGAGGCTGTGCTTAATTGGGAGAGACCGAGGACAGTCACCGAGGTGCGAAGCTTCCTTGGTTTGGCAGGGTATTACAGAAGATTTGTGGAAGGATTTTCAAGGATTGTCGCCTCTTTGACTAAGCTCACGCGCAAAAAGACTCCATTTATATGGACTGATCAATGTGAGCTCAGTTTTCAGGAATTAAAGAGGAGGTTGACAGTGGCACCTGTGTTAACTATTCCTGAGGGATCAAGAGGATTTTCGGTGTATAGTGATGCATCTCATCAAGGATTGGGGTGTGTGCTTATGCAGCATGGAAGAGTGGTCGCATATGGATCGCGACAGCTGAAAGACCATGAGCGGAATTACCCCACGCATGATTTGGAGTTAGCCGCTGTGGTATTTGTTTTGAAGATCTGGCGACACTACTTATATGGGGAAAGATTCCAAATCTTCACTAATCACAAGAGTTTGAGATATCTCTTTGATCAGAAAGAGTTAAACATGAGACAAAGGAGATGGATGGAACTCCTTAAGGATTATGACTGCGAGATTCTATATCATCCGGGTAAGGCGAATGTAGTTGCTGATGCCCTGAGCAGGAAGAGTATGATATCTGCTATAATGATCAGGGAATGGGATTTGTTAGAGCAGTTCGTCGAACTTCGGATTAGAGTTAAAGAGGTAGAGACTGGATTTTTGGCTAGCCTGCGGATAGAGCCCAGGATCATGGATCAGATTAGAACTGAGCAGCGCAGTGATCAGAGATTGATAGATATGGTTAGCCAAGCTGAGCAGAGTTCGCAGTCGGATCTCACCATCAGTGAGGATGGATTATTGAGGTTCAGAGGACGGACTTGTGTACCGGACGATGATACCCTAAAGAGATAGATACTGAGAGAATCCCACTGCTCGCGATACACCATGCACCCAGGGAGTACTAAGATGTACCGAGACTTGAGAAAGGTGTATTGGTGGAGTGGTATGAAGCGAGACGTGACAGAGTATGTGGCCAGGTGTTTAGTATGCCAGCAAGTGAAAGCTGAGCATCGGAAGCCCGGAGGACTACTACAGCCTTTACCTGTACCTACATGGAAATGGGAGCATGTCACTATGGACTTTATTATGGGTTTACCGAGGACCCGAAGAGGTCGTGACGCGATATGGGTCATTGTGGATAGATTGACCAAGAGTGCCCACTTCCTCGCCATCAAGAGCACAGATACTGTGGATGCCTTTGCTGAACTGTATGTCAGCGAGATAGCTAGATTACATGGGGCTCCAGTGAGTATTACTTTTGATAGAGATTACAGGTTTACTTCCAGATTTTAGACCCAGTTTCAGGAGTCCATGGGATCTCGATTGAGTTTTAGTATCGCCTATCATCCTCAGACAGATGGTCAGTCAGAGAAGACTATTCAGACCCTGAAGGATATGTTGAGGGCGTGTACGATGGATTTTAAGGGATCATGGGATGATCACCTGCCCCTAGCAGAGTTTGCATACAATAACAGCTATCATGCGAGTATTGGAATGGCACCTTTTGAGGCTCTATATGGTAGGAGGTGTAGATCCCCTGTAGCTTGGGAAGAAGTCGGTGACAGAAAGATAAATGCCCCCGAGCTTGTTGAGCAAGCCGTACAGAGTGTGAAACTCATATGTGAGAGGTTACGGGCTGCACAAAGTAGACAGAAAAGCTACGCGGATGTGCGTAGACGGCCACTCAAGTTTGAGGTTGGTGATACAGTATTTCTGAAAATATCACCGAGTAAGGGTATCATGCGATTTGGGAAGAAAGGGAAATTGAGTCCTCGATACGTAGGACCATTCGAGATTCTTGAGAGAGTGGGAGAGGTAGCTTACAGATTAGCATTACCCCCACAGATGTTCGGAATACACAATATTTTTTATGTGTCTATGTTGAGGAAGTACCACCCGGACCCTTCCCATGTCATAGAGTATGACGACATGGACATTCAAGAGGACATGAGCTACACTGAGAAACCCGTCCGGATTCTCGATAGAAAGGAGAAGGTACTGAGAACCAAGAGCATCCCATTAGTGAAAGTTTTGTGGAAACATCACTCAATGGAAGAGGCAACGTGGGAACTAGAGAGTCTCATGAAGGAGAAATACCCCCATCTATTTAACTAGTTGAGTTGAATTTGGAGGACCAAATTCTTTTTAAGGTGGGGAGGATGTGAGATCTGAGAATTTTAGATATATTTTAATGATGCAATAAGAACTTGAAGTGTAAATTATTGAGCTAGATGAATTGTGAGAATTATAATTGGAGAATTATATGTTAAGTGTGTAAAATAAGCATGAAGTATGAGGACATATCGATCTGGGAGAAGGAGAGATCGATCTGGTGAGTTAAAAATGACGAGGAAGAAGGAATTTGAGGAGCAGATCGATCTCCAATGGAAGAGATCGATCTCCAAATGATTCTGTTTGAGAAAGGATCGATCTCATGAGGAAGAGATCGATCTCCAAATGATCCTGTTTGGGAGAAGATCGATCTCCTTAGGAGCAGATCGATCTCATAAAGCCATAAAGAGATCGATCTCACCCCTCGACAGATCGATCTCCTAGGCATAAAATTACCCAGATCGTCCCCAAAATTCAAACGCAGATCGATCTCACCCCTCGACAGATCGATCTCCTACCTCCAGCCTATATAAGGAACCCCTGTTTTTCTCCTGCAAACTCACTTTCTCTCTCTTCCAACCCCATTTCCATCGAAAACCTAACTTTCTCACTCATCCAAAACACCCATTTCCGGCCAAATCAAGAGTTGTGGTAAGAAGGAAAGTTGTTCCTCATCAAAGGGAGAACAACATACTTGGAAATCGAAGGACGAATCGGATCGAGGCGTGGGTTGTGCATCTCACAAGCTTTGGGTAATTTCTAAACCTCGATCTTGATATTTGAGATGATTTTGATGATATTGGTGGTTGTCATTGTGTTGAAATAGCTGAGAAATGATTAGGGATTGATGAAATTGCAATGTGGTTGGAGTGATA
The DNA here is from genome assembly GCA_033439115.1 of Firmiana major. Lineage (NCBI taxonomy): Eukaryota > Viridiplantae > Streptophyta > Magnoliopsida > Malvales > Malvaceae > Firmiana > Firmiana major. Next base: position 50,140,360 of record CM065897.1, read on the forward strand.
ATGATATTTAGCAATTTTGGTAATTTTAGGAATTTTGAGCTATAAATGGAAATTTAGACAAATGTGGTGAATTAGCATAGATAATTGGTATTAGAAATGTAGAACGTCGAGATGTTGTGAATGAGGTTGTAGTTTAGGGTAGAGTTATGAGAATCGAGAGATTTGAGGAGTTATGAGCAATTATGCTCGATTTTGAGAATTGAGGTTTATGAGAGAATTGAGTATTGATGTTTTAACATCGTTTGGACAGCTCGGGAGTTCCAGAGTGGAATGCGAGGCTAGTCCGTGATACGGGGGAAACGATTGCACTATACGAGGTGCAAAGAGGTAAGGGAAATCTAAACCATTTGTGTATGTGATTTGTAAACTATTATAGCATGAATTGTGGTTTATAAAATAAGCATGTTGAGTTTTGTGTTGAGATTTAATTGCACACGGTTTTTATAGCCGGTTGGAGCCCATAATTTTATGAGTTTATAAGCTGAGTGTGAAATTGCTTTATAAACCGTTGAATTTTGTGTGAGTAATGAATTGGGCTCTACGTTAAGGCAATATCGAGATTTGAGAAATGTGTGCGTGTTTTGCCGGTTGGGACTCGGTTTTATTACGTTTTGTGTTGAGTATAAAACGGTTTTCAATTGAGTTTTATGAGTGAAAAACCCCTATGAGTTCTACGTGAAGGCAAACCAGTCTTGTGTGATAAGACTTAGGTGTGTAATTTTGAGTACACACCGGGCATTGCTCTGGTAGCATGTAAGCCCGATTTTTTCTCCGTTTTGGTAACGTGAGAATAACCTATTCTGTGGCTATGCCACGTATACTTGGTGGCCGTTGCCACGTGAGAAACCCCATTAGTGGCCGTTGCCACGTGATACCCCATTTGGTGGCCGTTGCCACGTGAGAAACCCAATTTGGTGGCCGTTGTCACGTGAAACCCTATTCTGTGGCTGTGCCACGTGTGAATTCAAATCAGTGGCTTTGCCACGTGAGATAGTGGCTGTGCCACGTGTGAAATTAAATCAGTGGCTATGCCACGTGTGTTTAGTGGCTATGCCACGAGTGAAATTAAATCAGTGGCTATGCCACGTGTGTTTAGTGGCCATGCCACGAGTGATTTTAAATCAGTGGCCATGCCACGTGTGTTTTGTGGCTATGCCACGTGTGAATTTAAATCAGTGGCTATGCCACGTGTGTTTAGTGGCTGTGCCACGTGCATTACTATTTCAGTGATTTTATCACGTGCATTGAGAAAGCATTTATCGCATTAATTTCACATGCTTTGTTATTGCTCTAGAGTGAGCCTTTTACTTCATGTTTTCACATGACTTGACACATGAGAATGTCGTTTTGAATACTTTCATGCTATGGTTTTCAAATGAGTTTCACATACAAATAAGCATTTTGTGATGTGCATTTTGGTTTATGAAATGAGTTCCTTACCCCCTTTACTGAGCGATTTAGAAGCTCACCCTGTTTTCTTTTCCCCCCCAGATTTCTTCAAGTGAAAAGGGTTTCCCTGCGACGTACGGAGTAGTGGTTAGTGGAGGACTTGAGCTCCAGGCCATATATATTGTATTTTGAGGTATCTTTTATCTTTTCATGTACCCAGACAATTATTGTAATTGCAGACACTTGATGTATAACATTATATGGGATGTATTAGGATTAATTAACTTGAGATGGATTAATGTATTAGATATGATATATAAATTCTAGTGATGAGATCCTGAGGAATGATAATTATGATGATGTATGACACTGCACAGGAATGCACATTTAATTGTGAATTAAAGAGTAAAAAGTTTTAAATTAGCCCTATTTTCCGCATTTTCGGGGCGTGACAGTTTACCTGACGCTCCAAGCACAGCTCATCGCATGATTTCAGAAAGATAGTGCGAGCGATGCTCCAGCACTCTTATAAAAATCAAGTAAAACTAGTGCGAGCTGAGCTCTAGCACTCTGTACACTTTTCATGTGAAAATCTGGTGCGAGTTAGACTCCAGCACCGTATTACGAAAATTATATAAAAATCTGGTTCGAGTTAGACTTCAGCACTGTGTCACGAAAATCATATAAAAATCTGGTGCGAGTTAGACTCTAGCACCAATACATGTAAAACTCTAGTGCGAGATCTCGCTCCAGCACTAAGGTATGCATCATCACACGAATCAAAACTCATGCGAGCTGAGCTCTAGCATGTCACATTTTCATAAAATCACGTAGGCGGCTACATTTCTCAAATCATTTCTAGAGAAAATCAACATCTATTGAAAATATGCAATGCTGTGTATTTTTATTTAAAAGTTAGCCAGCCTACTCATGCATGTGTTCAAACATCTCAAGACACGAGCAGGAACCTCTTGTCCTTGCTCATCCCATATTTTTCCTAAAGTTGGAAATTTTACCATTAACAAGGATATTTTGGTAATTTGCCCATTCGGGACACTAAGAATTTTATCTGAAATTTAGACCCTTCAGACCATTTAAAAGACCGCAAATGAAGTTGAAATTTTGTAAAGTTACCTCTAGTAGTCCGTAAAATTCCCTTACCTGGAATCACGTACGAGCTTATCCCATTCCGCCCGTACCAGGTCTCTCAGTCCAATTTGCTCTAAACCAAGTCTACGGAGCTGCATATAACCATATATTTGGGTTAATTCAATTATACTTATTAGTATTTCACTTATACTGATCGAATCTAAAAGGCTGGGCCCGTTTTACTTTATTAGGCCCGATTGCACCTTAATGGGCCTCGACCCATTTTTAACCTGTTTCCATTTATTTAATTCCTTCATCGGGCCTATTGGGCTCTCAATACCCATTGGGCTTCGTTCCAAACTCTTTGGATAGCCCGTATATCATTTACGACAGTTTACTCAGAATTTCCAATATTATCCACTAATGGCGAAATTAAATCCGAAATGCGTAAAATAAATTTATAATACGCGACTAATTATATAAATTGTCGTAAATGAGCTTTACTTACTCTAGATTATGCGATGGTGCGTAAATCGAAGTTCGATCGGCTCGCGTTCAGAATTTATCGTCGAACTGCACAATTTATATTTAATTTCGGGTTATTTTCTAATCGAATATAATTTAAATAAATTTCTCGAAAATCAAATTGGTCAATTTTGACTGCTTATCGACTTACCTGAAGTCCGGTGTATCTTTGAAAATTCTTTCCCTTTTTTCTTTTTTCCCTTTTTCTCTTTTTTTTCCCTTCTTTCTTGGCTGAACCAGTTCGGTTCGGTTCAACCCGGTTCAGACCACTGGTTTAGTCTGGTTCGGTCGGTTCGGTGCCTCCTCGGCCGGTTCTCCACCGGTTTTCGTCGCCAGCAGCTCCTCTGGGTCGTCTGATTCTCAAATCTGGCCTTGGTTTCGCCCAAGGCCATCAAAAAGTGGCCGGTCCGGCTGTTCTCCCTCGACCGTCGGTACCCATTTCCTTTTCTGCCATTTTCGACGCCATTTGTCGGTTTCAGCGGTAGTGGCCACCACCAATCGCATCGTCTGGGCCTCGGGGACGTTCAGCGGTGGTCGGGTGGGGCTAGATCGGCGCCGTTCGCTGTCGTTCTTCGCTTCTCTCCTTCGTCGATTTCTCTTTCCTTTTCCTCACTCGTCGGCCACCGTTTCTCCTTCGCTGCCGGTGCCGACGAGCTCGACTGCCCCTCGTCCAGCTTCCTGGTCACCGGAGGTCGTCGGTGATGGAGACCAACGGCCTCGGTCTGCCTCGTTTTCCTCTTCAGTTCATAGAATCGCATTTCGCGATTCTGTTTCAATTTCTTTTTTTTCTTTTTTCTTTAATTTATTTTTATTTATTATTTATTATTTATTTTTATTATTATTATATTCAATTATTTTATTATTATTTGGCAAAAATATCTAAGAAAATTATTATTTAATTCATTTAATGAATAAATAATTTTCTCGATATTATTTCGACTTTTCGGTATATTTTTTGATTATTTTTCGAAGTGAAAATCCCGATTAATTCCAATTAATTCTCATAAATTCATATCTTAATCAATTTAACTCGAAATTTAATTATTTCTTCGTTATTGATCAAGATTTCTCAATCCCATATTTTTAATTAAATTTTTCTGTCGAATTTATATCGGTTTTTGATCTTTTGACCGTTTTACCCTTATACGTGTTCGGGATTAATTTAACCCGACTTCTCTTCACAAATACTCATTCATTTCGTGTTTTAAATCTTTATTTCTAGTCCGAATCCCATTCGTTTAAATTTGTGACCATTTTTATCCCTCATAAAAATTTACGATTTAATTTCGGGTTTTACAATTACTGACTCATAGCCCAACTCGTTAAAAATGAAAATTGTCACGAGGAGGTGAGAAGTATAGAAAAAATGAAAAATTTGTAGTGATTTTGTTAGAACGGGTCGTGACAGTATACGTTCAAGTACCTCATTTCCCCAAACCATGACATATAAAACAAGACAATCCAAGTATGATAAATCCCAATGTCCTTATAGCATAAGATTGTGATAACCTAAAATTTTTCTCACTTCCAGAATTTATTTCGAAATTATGAAACAATATTCCCAAAGAAAATTGTGTGTCTAAATATTAAATAAAAATATATGTAGAAATAAATTAAATAATATATTTTATTAATATATCATAAAAAATATGTAAAATATATATTAATATAATATATTATACAAAAAATATATATCTAGATACTTATACATATAATATAATACAATATTATATTATATACATTGATATTTTGAGTATAATATATTATATTTAAATATATATATATATATATATATATATATAAATATATAAGAAAAAAAGAAGCAAAAAAGTACCGAAAGTTGGTGGGAAAATATGTGACAGCCCGTAAGCGCGGAAATTAGGGCCAATTTTACTTTTTTCTTATATTAAACCTTTTACTCAGGTTGCATTCCTGTACAATGTCATTTAATCACCTATGTTTATAATAAATCATAACCCCCAAGATCACATGATTTCCATTTCATAAACCCAATTACAAAATTTCCAAAGGAAATCAATCCACAAAACACGATTCATTTTCCTCATATCATCCTAATTACATCCCAAAATACTTAATATAAATGTCTGTATTACATCATTGTCTGGTTATAAAATGAATTAAATTATACCTTGTGCATGTACAAGCGATAGCATGGGGAGGACTTGTCCACTAGCCGATATCATGTACGCGATAGGCACTATCACGCTTACTGCAGGAAATCTCGAGGGGGGAAGGAAAAATGGTGAGCTCTTAAAACGCTCAATAAGGAGGATAAGGGAAAGTTACAAAATCATCATCACAACACAATATGATGGAAATATTCGAGCATGTAAAGCGTTATGGAAATAATGATAATAACAATGACATTAACATAATTCACGTGATTAGGATCACAAATCATCAAAACATCAAATCCCATTACGTGATGGAAATCACAGTTGTAAAATACATCATTCATCCAAGATATCAAGACTAGGAATTTAATAAAACTCAGATAAAATCATCGTCATAGGCACATCACATCAAATTAAATTGTCCCCTAGGCGGACATCCTCAAAGAGGAAAACGTCGAGATTAACACATGGCCATGATTCGCTGTAGACTAGATCAAAGTCGTACAGCTGCGGTCTTACATGCTATTCAAGCAAGGCCTGGTCTTACATGCTATTCAAGCAAGGCCCGGTCTTACATGCTATTAATGTAAATACCGAAAAATTTTCAGCGTAGTTGGTAATTGTAAACACCACAAAATTCCTGTATTTAATTAGACTATATAAGAATAAGAATAATATGTTTTAATGGAAGTGCGAATATTCGTTGTAGGGCTCGAGGAGTATAGGAGCCGAGAAGCCCGTGAATGACAGGGAACCCGAAAATACAGGAAGTGATGAAATAAATGCAAGCATGGAAAGATCGAAAATAATTTTGATGTAATAAAAAAAACTTATATCGGGATTTATGGGGAATGATGAAATATTAATAATATTTCATTTTCGAAATAATGAAAATTTCATGGAAGGCATGAATATTGTCATTGGATAATTTTTATAGAAATAAAAGATATATATATATATATATATACTAGGAAAATTTAAAATAGATAGATAATAATATATATAACAAATATATATATATATATATATTATGTAATGTATAGTATGTAATATATTAGTATTAATAAATAAATAAAAAAAAGAAATGAAATGGAACACAAAACAATAAAACAAAAAAAATATACTAACACTAAACAAAAACAAATAAATAATATCTATATAGATACATATATATATATATATATATTAATATAACATATATATATTGATATAATATATATTAATATAATATATATAAAAAGCATTGTACAGAATTGGCTTTCAAAGAAAGCCAATTCCCTTTGTTTCAATTGAAAAAAAAAAACAAACAGAGGAGCTAGCTGGGCGGGAGAAAGAAGAGAAAGAAGGAAAGAAAAGAGGAAAAGAAAGAGGAAAGGAGCTAATTGGCTGGAGGAAGAAAGAAAGAAAGAAAAGAAAGGAAAGGAAAGAAGGAAAAGAAAGAAAGAAGGAAAGGAAAAGAGCTGATCGGGAGAGGAAGAAGAAAGAAAGAAAAAGAAAGGAAGGAAGGAGAAGAAGAAGAGAAGGGGGCTGGAAAACAGCTACAAACCGAGAGGAAAGAAAAATAAATTGAGGCTGGCCGATCTGAAGGAAGAAGCAGACTAAAACGGAACTGAAAACTGGAAGGAAGCAGACCGAGGCAGGGGAGACCGACGGGAAGAAAAAGACCAAGGCTGGAGTAGGAATCGAACAAGAAAGAAAATTGAAGCTAGAACCGAGGCTTGTATTGAAGCAGACCGAGATTGAAAACAAAACCGAGGAAGAAGAAGGACAAAACTGAGGCTGGGCTGACCGGGAGAGAAGAAAGGAAAGGAGAAAAGAAAAAAAAGGAAAAAAATAAGAAGAAAAGAAAAGCTGAAAAATTGAAAGGAAAAAGAGGTAATATATATATATGTGTGTATATTTAATTTTCATGTATATATATATGTTGTATATACATAAGCATGCTAGCATGGATTAAATTAGACAAAATAAATGGGAAAGATGAGAAGTAGACAAATAAATAAATATTTGTGATATTGAATAATGGAAACAAATAATAATATATATATGTATATATATATTTGTGGTATATACATATGGGTGTATATAAGATAAATGTGTATGTTAGTTTATGTACATACAAAAAAAATATATATGTAGAAATAAAAATATATAAACGTGCGTGTTGGCCTAGGTACATACAATTATACGTACACACGAAGTAGTAACGAATAAGTTATACGATTTTAACGCAATTCGGACAATTCACATGAATAGGATGCTAAGTATACAATTTCGGTGTTGGTGATCGTAGAAGGAACTAAAGGAAGTACTAGGAGGCGTCACCACTCAAATTCGAAATTTTCGATAGATCGAGGTAAGGGGTATAATTTAAGATGGTAATGGTATCCCTACCCTTAGACTCCGATTTATTTATGTGTTTTTGAGCCTTCTCGTGCAACCTTTGATTGTAAAACAAAACCCAACATCTATTAAGCCCAAGATTTATTTGGTCATGTTTTTGAAAAAAAAAATGCCATATGAAATTGAATGCATAGTTTCAAGCATGATTTCTGAATAAAGGTTATGGTTTTGATTTATGTATGAATTGATTTCGTGTTTTTGAAAGAAATGAAATTTGTTTTCGAAAGGTGATTGTGGGGGCCACCTATTGAGTCCTACGGGAACAAAGTGCCACACGGTCTTTCTGTTTTATGAAAGAGTTTTCAGGTCACAAGAAATTCGATTTTATTACTCGGTATGAGTTTACGGGTTATAAAACCCAAGAAAGACTTTGAAAAGTCTGTTTTGAGACGAAAAGGCAATGTATAGTGGAGTTGTGGGGGCCACCTCTTGAGTCCGATGAGAGCAAAGTGCCACGTAATTTTCACAATGACATGTGAATGTGAGGGCCACCTCTTGAGTCCGACGGGAGCAAAGTGCCATGCGGTTCCCAATGATATGCGATCGTGGGGGCCACCTCTTGGGTTCTGTGGGAGCAAAGTGCCACACAATCTGTGTGACTGTGGGGGCCACCTTTTGAGTCCGATGGGAGTAAAGTGCCACACGATTCACAATGATATGCTACCTCTTAGGTTCTATGGGAGCAAAGTACCACACAATCTATGTAACTGTAGGGGCCACCTCTTGGGTCCTACAGATGCAAAGTGCCACACGATCAATGCATTTTTGTCATGCGCGCCTTTGTGGGGTATATGAATTCTGCCTTTGGGTATGTTTGATTTACTGTACGACCTTGATCACGTCTACAGCCTTGCCATGGCCATGATTATGATTTCCCTCTATGGAGGATGACTATGTTATCATCGTATGACAATTCTATAAGTTAGCCAAGTCTCCATCCGATATGAACTATGCTATAAGATTTTGATCCTTCAATATATGTTTATGCATTAGTTATGCTTTTGAAGTTCTATCGGTTTTGAAATATTCTGGAGTTCTGTATGTTTCGAAAGATTGTGATGTAATTGAATAGATTTGTTACTTCGAAATTATATTTCTATTGATTATGTTTTGTATATACGCTTTTTGGAAGCTATGTGATATTTGTAAAGAAACGTTAGCTGTTAGTTTTATCATGCATTCAATGTGATTTAGCCATCATGATCATTTTAAATGCGTTTCTTACTGGGCTTTTTTCCGAAAGCTCACCCCTTTACCTTGCAGATTATTTGTAGTGATCTACAGATGTTATCTGTCGCGTACGCGATGTAGGCTGGTGGAAAGAGCTACCTAGGCTACTTTTTGTACATGCAGAGGTATACAAATGCATTCCTTTACCAGACACATTTTGTAAGCACAGACATATAGTGAAAATATTTTATTGGGATGTAATTTGCAAGAAAAAAAATGTAAAAAATATCTCTTTTGAGAATTAATCATAGAGTACTAATCTTAGTTGGAATAGATACATGTTGACTTGATGATGCGAATTTGGGGAGCATGTTTGATTGTTGTGGATATCTAGGATTGTTAAGCGTTTGATTTGCAGGTGGGTAGGCTCATATATAAGCAGTTATGCTGTCGAAATTTCTATCAGCCATATAAGTCAAAATATGGAATTTAAATATAAATTCAGATAAAGAATTAGGAAAAGTGATTTGACACTGAACAGGAATACAACCTAAGTGATTAAGGGAATAAGTGAGCAAATTAAGTTAAAAAAAATCCCCCAATTTTTAATGGTCAAGGGTCGTTACAGTTTAAGTGGTATCAGAGCGAAAGTTGTCTAGTACTGTCAGTGTAAAAAATAAGGCTAAAATTACATCCCAATGTCTGTGCTTGTCTGGTTGTAGGTAATGTATACCTAATGGAATTAAGACTTGATCTTTGGAACTACGCGCAGGTATTAGATCACTTACTGTATGAGTGGAAGATGTGGACGTCCTCGGAGGCAGGCTCAGCCACCTCCACCTCCTCCATCGCAGCCAGAGAGCCCCAATACTCGTATGGCTCAGTTTGAACAGCGGTTGGAGCAGCGTCTCGAGCGTGGATTGGAATCGATAGCTGCCATGGTTGCCCAACACTTAGGGACAAACACTTCTGATTCAGCTGGCACAGCACCGATCCCTACTCCGGTGCCAACTCAGCCACAAGCACCACCTCCTCTTCCACCAGTTCCACCAGTACCTGTGGCGCCTCAGCCTCCTGTACAGGCCCAGAGGGAGGAGAGGGATATCGGTAGGATGAGGGACTTCCTGAAGATGAAGCCTCTAGCATTCAAGGGGATTAAGGATCCAATAGAGGCTGAAGAATGGCTGGTAAACCTTGGGAAGATCTTCAATTTTTTGGGGTGTTCTGATGTTGAGAAGGTTTCGATGGCCGCATACATGCTGAAGGGCCAAGCAGAGTATTGGTGGAGGTCCACCAAGGTCCTTCTGACTGCTCAGCATTTGATGATTAGTTGGGATGCATTCTCCACAGCCTTTAGAAATTAGTATGTTCCACGAACTATCCAACAAAAGTTGAGGATGGACTTTTTGAATTTGGTACGGGGCAGTATGACCATGGATGAGTACGAGATCAAGTTTACAATGCTGATGAGGTATGACCCGGAGACGTTCCAGAATGAAGAGCACCAGACTGAAAGGTTTCTAGCAGGGTTAAGGCCAGCTATCCGAGATCGACTTTGGGGGTTATGGATTACTGGATTCCAGGATGCCCTGGGTAGAGCACAGATGATTGAGAGAGGTCTAAATGTTACACAGACGAAGTATGGCTTTTAGGAAAAAAGTAAGGATAGGAGTAAGAAGACGGAGTTTGAGAGACATGATTATGGGAGGGGCCAGCCCAAGAGGCAGAGGACAGATGAGTTTAGGACTAGGTTGATAGGCCCACAGTTCCTGTACCTGCTCCACAGACTACCAGAGGTCCGCAGCAAAATGGAAAGTTATGTAGGGAGTGCGGTAAACCCCATGAAGGTATTTGTTATCGGGCCACAGGGAGCTGCTTTGGGTGTGGATAGAAGGGGCACATGGTAAAGGATTACCTACAAGATCAGATTCCACAGCCCCTGGAGCAACCACGACAACCTGAAAGGTAAACTCCTAGAGACATATTCCACAAAGACGGGCTACCGCGGCAGAGAAAGGCAAGAAGCCTATCACTCATAGGAAAGTCTTTGCCTTGGACTGAGAGACTACTGATGCTTCCACTGAGACCATTCGGGGTAAGCTTTTAATTTGTAATCATGAGGCACATGTATTATTTGATTCAGTTTCTACGCACTCTTTTATATCACTCCATTTTGCATGTAAACTGCCTGTGAAACCTGAGCCTCTAGATTTCATGTTACACGTTACCACACCCCTGTATAAATCTTAAAGGACGAATATGGTGTGTAGGAATTGTGAAATTAAGATAGGAGATAGGGCAACTTTAGCAGATTTAATCTCACTGAACGTGTATGGCTTCGATGTAATTTTGGGTATGGATTGGCTAGCCACCAATCGCGTAAGTCTAGATTGTTACACCAAGACTGTAACCTTCCTTCTACTTGATAAGTTTGTTGTATGCTTTGCAGTTAAGGAATAAAGTGTATGATTTTGACTATTGATGAAAATTTTTGATGAACGTGTTAATGTGAAGGTTATATTGCATTCAACTTCGATACTAGTCGGGAATGTCCAAGTATTCAAGACATATTTGTGGCATGCAAGTTTTTGGATGTGTTTCCCGAAGAACTACCGGGACTACCACCGGAGAGAGAGTTAGAATTCAGTATAGATTTGGCACCAGAGACTCAATCAATCTCAAAGTCTCCTTACTAAATGGACTTTGCGAATCTTGGGGAATTGAAAAAGGAGTTACAAGAACTGTTAGATAAAGAGAATGACGAAAAAGAAATCTACAAGGGAAATAGTGACAATGAAAGAGCATAGTCACTATAGCTGGAAGAATGAATCAGGGAACTAATGGTATAAATAAGACTCTAAAGGTCACACTGCTTACGTGATTGATAAAGATAGGGCGTGTTCGGAGTATAGAAACATCCCTGTAAATAGAGAAAGTTTTCTGACACATAATCAGATGATTTATCAAAGTTAACCTTAAATTGAAAGGAGAAGTTCTAGAATTTATTTAGCATGTGGTATCAAATTAAGTACTCAAACCACTGTACTGAGTGACTTTGTTTGGATTAGAAACGCTGAAAGAGCAATTATAAGAATTATATGAAGGGGAGATTTTCGGACCCAGTGACCCACTTTGGAGTGTACTGGTGTTAAATTTTAAGGAGACTCGGAGTCTCTTGGGTCACAGTGCATTAAGAACGGGTGTAAGTAGGATTTCCCAAATAGAGGTTACATATTAATGGAAAAGATCCAAACTATTATGAAGATTAAGAGTTTGAGATATAAGGAAACTTTATAATATGGATTACGTATTGAATCTAAGGATTGTAATTTCTATATTCTTATGTTTTGAATGTGAGACTTAATTGGAATAAGGAAAGAGTTTTGCTATAGTTGATGTATGAAATGAGACAAGCTTTGAGATGGGATAAATCTTGAATATACGAGTCATATTAAAATAAGAGATGTATGCAAGGTACGAATATCTCTGATATGGAAGTGATTCGGATCAAGTGATGATAAGTTTGGTATCCTATTTTCTTATTGAAATTGAACCTTGAATACTTATATCTGTAACCGGTTTGGGTGGTCAAGTCTGATGGCCAATAAAGGTTTTTAAAAAAATACCTCACTGCCCGAGAGACTTGACAGCGTCTAGAAGTACCTTCATCTATTCTGAAGGACCAAGAGGAATTTGGAGGACCAAATTCTTTAAAGGTAGGGAGAATGTAAACACCACAAAATTCCTGTATTTAATTAGATTATATAAGAATAAGAATAATATGTTTTAATGGAAGTGTGAATATTCGTTGTAGGGCTCGAGGAGTATAGGAGCCGAGAAGCCCGTAAATGATAGGGAACCCGAAAATACAGGAAGTGATGAAACAAATGCAAGCATGGAGGGATTGAAAATAATTTTGATGTAATAAAAAAAATTATATCGGGATTTATGAGGAATGATGAAATATCAATAATATTTCATTTTCGAAATAATGAAAATTTCATGGAAGGCATGAATATTGTCATTGGATAATTTTTATAAAAAGAAAAGGTATATATATATATATATACTAGGAAAATTTAAAATAGATAGATAATAATATATATATAACAAATATATATATATATATATATTATGTAAGTATAGTATGTAATATATAAGTATTAATAAATAAATAAATAAAAAAGAAGAAATGAACTGGAACACAAAACAATAAAAAAATACTAACACTAAACAAAAACAAACAAATAATATCTATCTATATATTAATATAACATATATATATATATATATATATTGATATAATATATATAAAAAGCATTGTACGGAATTGGCTTTCAAAGAAAGCCAATCCGTTTGTTTCAATTGAAAAAATACAAACAGAAGAGCTAGTTGGGTGGGAGAAAGAAGAGAAAGAAGAGAAAGAAGGAAAGAAAAAAGGAAAAGAAAGAGGAAAGGAGTTGATCGGCTGGAGGAAGAAAGAAAGAAAGAAAAGAAAGGAAAGGAAAGAAGGAAAAGAAAGAAAGAAGGAAAGAAAATGAGCTGATCGGGAAAGGAAGAAGAAAGAAAGAAAAAGAAAGGAAGGAAGGAGAAGAAGAAGAGAAGGAGGCTGGAAAGCAGCAGCAAATCGAGAGGAAAGAAAAATAAATTGAGGCTGGTCGATCTGAAGGAAGAAGTAGACTGAAACAGAACTAAAAACTGAAAGGAAGCAGACCGAGGCAGGGGAGACCGAAGGGAAGAAGAAGACCAAGGCTGGAGCAGGAATTGAACAAGAAAGAAAGAAAATTGAAGCTGGAACCGAGGCTTGTATTGAAGTAGACCGAGATTGAAAATAAAATCGAGGAAGAAGAAGGACAAAACCGAGGTTGGGCTGACCGGGAGAGAAGAAAGGAAAGGAGAAAAGAAAAAAAAGTAAAATAATAAGAAGAAGAAAAGAAAAGCTGAAAAAATGAAAGAAAAAAGAGGTAAAATATATATATGTGTCCTTTTAATGTACATGTATATATATGTGTTGTATATACATAAGCATGCTAGTATGGATTAAATTAGACAAAATAAATGGGAAAGATGAGAAGTATACAAATAAATAAATATTTGTGATATTGAATAATGAAAACAAATAATAATATATATGTATATATATATATATATATATATATATATATATATATTGGTGTGTATATACATATGGGTGTATATAAGATAAATGTGTATGTTAGTTTATGTACATACAAAAAAATATATATGTAGAAATAAAAATATATAATCGTGCATGTTGGCCTAGGTACATACAATTATACGTACATACGAAGTAGTAACGAATAAGTTACGATTTTAACGCAATTCAGACAATTCACATGAATAGGATGCTAAGTAAACAATTTCGGTGTAGGTGATCGTAGAAGGAACTAAAGGAAGTACTAGGAGGCGCCACCACTCAAATTCAAGATTTTCGATAGATCGAGGTAAGGGGTGTAATTTAAGATGGTAATGGTATCCCTACCCTTAGACTCCGATTTATTTATGTGTTTTTGAGCCTTCTCGTGCAACCCTTGATTGTAAAACAAAACCCAACATCTATTAAGCCCAAGATTTATTTGGTCATGTTTTCGAAATAAAAAAAATGCCATATGAAATTGAATTCACAGTTCCAAGCATGATTTCTGAATAAAGGTTATGGTTTCGATTTATGTATGAATTGATTTCGTGTTTTTGAAAGAAATGAAATTTGTTTTCGAAAGGTGATTGTGGGGGCCACCTATTGAGTCCTACAGGAACAAAGTGCCACACAATCTTTCTGTTTTATGAAAGAGTTTTCAGGTTACAAGAAATTCGATTTTATTACTCGGTATGAGTTTACGAGTTATAAAACCCAAGAAAGACTTTGAAAACTCTGTTTTGAGATGAAAAGGCAATGTATAGTGGACTTGTGGGGGCTACCTCTTGAGTCCGACGGGAGGAAAGTGCCACATAATTTTCACAATGACATGTGAACGTGGGGGCCACCTCTTGAGTCCGATGGGAACAAAGTGCCATGCGGTTCACAATGATATGCGATCGTGGGGGCCACCTTTTGGGTTCTGTGGGAGCAAAGTGCCACACAATTTATGTGACTGTGGGGGCTACCTCTTTAGTCCGACGGGGGTAATGCGCCACGCGGTTCACAATGATATGCGATCGTGGGGGCCACCTCTTAGGTTCTGTGGGAACAAAGTGCCACACAATCTGTGTGACTGTGGAGGCCACCTCTTGGGTCCTACAGATGCAAAGTGGCACACAGTCAATGCATTTTTGTCATGCGCGCTTTTGTGGGGTATATGAATTCTGCCTTCGGGTATGTTTGATTTACTGTACGACCTTGATCACGTCTACAGCCTTGCCATGGCCATGATTATGATTTCCCTCTATGGAGGATGACTATGTTATCATCACATGACAATTCTATAAGTTAGCCAAGTCTCCATCCGATATAAACTATGCTATAAGATTTTGATCCTTCGATATATGTTTATGCATCAGTTATGCTTTTGAAGTTCTATCGATTTTGAAATATTCTGGAGTTCCGTATGTTTCGAAAGATTGTGATGTAACTGAGTAGATTTGTTACTTTGAAATTATATTTCTATTGATTATGTTTTGTATATACGCTTTTTGGAAGCTATATGATATTTGTAAAGAAACGTTATCTCCTAGTTTTATCATGCATTCAATGTGATTTAGCCATTATGATCATTTTAAATGCGTTTCTTACTGGGTTTTTTTCCCAAAAGCTCACCACTCTACCTTTCAGATTATTTGTAATGATCTACAGACGTTACCTGCCGCGTACGCGACGTAGGCTGGTGGAAAGAGCTACCTAGGCTACTTTTTGTACACGCAGAGTATACAAATGCATTCCTTTACTAGACACATTTTGTAAGCACAGACATATAGTGGAAATATTTTATTAGGATGTAATTTGCAAGAAAACAAACGTAAATAATATCTCTTTTGAGAATAATCGTAGAGTACTAATCTTAGTTGGAACGGATACATGTTGGCTTGATGATGCAAATTTGGAGAGCATGTTTGATAGTTGCGGATATCTAGGATTGTTAAGCGTTTGATTTGCAGGTGGGTAGGCTCATATATAAGCCGTTATACTGTCGAAATTTCTATCGGCCATATAAGTCAAAATATGGAATTTAAATATAAATTCGGATAAAGAATTAGGAAAAGTGATTTGACACTGAACAGGAATACAACCTAAGTGATTAAAGGAAATAAGTGGGCAAATTAAGTTCAAAAAAAAAATCCGCCAATTTTTAAGGGTCAAGAGTCGTTACAGTAATTGTCTATAAGTAATTATTTAGACAATTGAGGATAAATGTGTGGAAATGGGAGAGTTAATTTAGGTATAAGTGTTAAGACTAACATTATTTTTATAAAGTTATTTACTCAAGATTTATGTATAGATAGGTGTAAATAAACAAGAATAGCTATATATCAAGCCCTCCCACCGTTTGCACACACACACACACACACACATATATAGGTAAGAAATGGGTTGGTGGAAGAATGGTAGTGTTTGGTGGATAAAGCGAATGAAAAGAAACTGTAGTAGTTTGTGCTTGACAAAAAACAAATTACTAGAAACGAGGTGAGACTGAAATGAAAACGTGAAGGAATGAAGAAATGGGATTGAAGCAGGTTGAAAGACGTAATGCAATGTTTAAGTTGGGCAAATATATATATATACACATATGTGGGAGCACTTTTGGGGACTGGTACCAGGAAAGATAATGTCACGCCCTGGAACCGCGAAAAATAGGGCAAGTTTAAAAACTTTTTACTTATCAATTCACAATTAAGAGTGCATTCCTGTGCAGTGTCATGCATCATTATATTTATCATACCTCAGGATCTCAAGTTAATTAATCCTAATACATCCCATACAATGTTATACATCAAGTGTCTGCAATTACAATAATTGTCTGGGTACATGAAAAGATAAAAGAAACCTCAAAATACAATATATGGCCTGGAGCTTAAGTCCTCCACTAGCCACTACTCCGTACGTCGCAGGGAAACCCTTTTTCACTTGAAGAAATCTAGGGGGAAAGAAAACAGGGTGAGCTTCTAAATCGCTCAGTAAAGGGGGTAAGGGACTCATTATATAAACCAAAATGTACATCACAAAATATTTATTTGTATGTGAAATTCATTATACTCATTTGAAAACCATAGCATGAAAGTACTCAAAACGACGTTCTCATATCTCAAATCATGTGAAAACATGAAGTAAAATGCTCAGTATAGAGCAGTAACAAAGCATGTGAAAATAATGCGATAATCGCTTTCTCAATAAACGTGATAAAATCACTGTAATAGTAATGCACGTGGCGCAGCCACTAAACACATGTGGCATAGCCACTGATTTGAATTCACACGTGGCACAACCACTAAACACACGTGGCATAGCCACTGATTTAAATTCACACGTGGCACAGCCACAGGATAGGGTTTCACGTGGCAACGGCCACCAAGTAGGGTTCTCATGTAGCAATGGCCACCAAATAGGGTTCTCACGTGGCAACGGCCACCAAATAGGGTTCTCACGTGGCAACGGCCACCGAATATACGTGGCATAGCCACAGAATAGGGAATCTCGCATTACCAGAACGGAGAAGAATCGGGCTTACATGCTACCAGAGCAATGCCCGGTGTGTACTCAAAATCACACACCTAAGTCTTATCACATAAGACTGGTTTGCCTTCACATAGAACTCATAGTGGTTTTTCTCTCATAAAACTCATTTGAAAACCGTTTTGTACTCAACACAAAACATATTAAAACCGAGTTCCAACCGGCAAAGCATGCACACATTTCTCAAATCTCGATATTGCCTTAACGTAGAGCCCAATTATAAACTCATAAAAACATTGGGCTCCAACCGGCTATAAAAATCGTGTGCATTCTTATCAAAACACAACACATCAAACATGCTTGTTTTATAAATCACAAATCATGCTATAATAGTTCAAAATCACATACATAATTGGTTTAGTTTCCCTTACCTCTTTGCACCTCGTATAGTGCAATTGTTTCCCCTTGTCACGGACTAGTCTCGCATTCCACTCTGGAACTCCCGAGCTGTCCAAACGATGTTAAAACATCAATATTCATCATCACAGTACCTCAAATCTCTTGATTCTCGTAACTCTACCCCAAACTACAATCTCATTCACAACATCTCAATGTCCTACATTTCCATTCCAAATTATCTATGCTAATTCACCACATTGTCTAAATTTCCATTTATAGCTCAAAATTTCCAAGATTACCAAAATTGCTAAATATCAACATCACTCCAACTACATTGTAATTTCATCAATCCCTAATCATTTTCCAAATACTTCAACACAATGCCTACAACTATCATTACCAAAATCATCTCAAATATCAAGATCGAGGTTTAAAAATTACCCAAAACTTGTGGAGAGCTTATCTTTTGCCTCGATTCAATCCGTTTTACGGTTTCCAAGTATGTTGTTCTCCCTTTGATGAGGAACAACTTTCCTTCTTGTCACAGCCTCTGATTTGGACGAAAATGAGTGCTTTGGATGAGTGAGAAAGCTAGGGTTCGGTGAAAATAGGGTTTGGAAGAGAGAGAAAAATGAAATTGCAGGAGAAAGCAGGGGTTCCTTATATAGACTGAGGGTAGAAGATCGATCTGGCTCTTGGTGAGATCGATCTGCATTTGAATTTGGGGACGATTTGGGGCTATTTTATGCCTAGGAGATCGATCTGTCGAGGGGTGAGATCGATCTCTTTATGGCTTTATGAGATCGATCTGCTCCTTGAGGAGATCGATCTTCTCCCAAACAGAAACGTTTGGAGATTGATCCCTTCCTCATGTGATCGATCTTCTCTCAAATAGAATTCTAAGGAGATCGATCCTCTTCCATTGGAGATCGATCTGCTCCTTAAATTCCTCCTTCCATGTCATTTTTAACTCACCAGATCGATCTCTCCTTCCCCAAGATCGATCTGACCTCTTAGTTTCACACTTATGTTAAACACTTACACATAAATCTCCAAATATAATTTCCACAATTCAATTAGCTCAATAAATTACACTTCAAGTTCTTATTACATCATTAAAATATATCTAAAATTCTTATATCTCACATCCTTCCCACCTTAAAAGAATTTGGTCCTCTAAATTCAGCTCAACTAGCCAAATAGCTCGGGGTATTTCTCTTTCATGAGATCTTTCAGTTCCCACGTTGCCTCTTCCATTGAGTGATGTTTCCACAAAACTTTCACTAATGGGATGCTCTTAGTTCTCAGTACCTTTTTCTTTCTATCGTGAATCCGGACGAGTTCCTCAGTATAGCTCATATCCTTTTGAATGTCTATCTCGTCATACTCTATGACATGAGAAGGGTCCGGGTGGTACTTCCTCAACATAGACACATGAAAAACATTGTGTATTCTGGCCATCTGTGGGGGTAATGCTAATCTGTAAGCTACCTCTCCCACTCTCTCAAGAATCTTGAATGGTCCTATGTATCGAGGACTCAATTTTCCTTTCTTTCCAAATCGCATGATACCCTTACTCGATGATATTTTCAAAAATACTGCGTCACCAATATCAAACTCGAGTGGCCGTCTACGCACATCTGCGTAGCTTTTCTGTCTACTCTGTGCAGCCCGTAACCTCTCACATATGAGTTTCACACTCTGTACAGCTTGCTCAACAAGCTCAGGAGCATTTATCTTTCTGTCACCGACTTCTTCCCAAGCTACAGGGGATCTACACCTCTACCATATAGAGCCTCAAAAGGTGCCATTCCAATACTTGCATGATAGCTGTTATTGTACGCAAACTCTGCTAGGGGCAGGTGATCATCCCATGATCCCTTAAAATCCATCGTACACGCCCTCAACATATCCTCCAGGGTCTGAATAGTCCTCTCTGACTGACCATCTGTCTGAGGATGATAGGCGGTACTGAAACTCAATCGAGATCCCATGGACTCCTGAACTGGGTCCAAAATCTGGAAGTAAATCGGGAATCTCTATCAGAAGTAATACTTACTGGAGCCCCATGTAATCTAGCTATCTCACTGACATACAACTCAGCTAAGGCATCCACAGTATCTGTGCTCTTGATGGCAAGGAAGTGGGCACTCTTGGTCAATCTATCCACTATAACCCATATAGTGTCACGACCTCTTCGGGTCCTCAGTAAACCCATAATAAAGTCCATAGTGACATGCTCCCATTTCCATGTAGGTACAGGTAAGGGCTGTAGTAGTCCTCCGGGCTTCCGATGCTCAGCTTTCACTTGCTGGCATACTAAATACCTGGCCACATACTCTGCCACGTCTCGCTTCATACCACTCTACCAATACACCTTTCTCAAGTTTTGGTACATCTTAGTATTCCTTGGGTGCATGGTGTATCGCGAGCAGTGGGATTCTCTCAATATCTGTCTCTTTAGGGTATCATCGTCCGGTACACAAATCCGTCCTCTGAATCTCAACAATCCATCGTCACTGACTGTGAGTTCCGACTGCGAACTCTGTTCAGCTTGGCTAACCATATCTATCAATCTCTGATCACTGCGCTGCCCATTTCTCATCTGATCCATGATCCTGGGCTCTATTCGCAAGCTAGCCAAAAATCTAGTCTCCATCTCTTTAACTCTGATCCGGAGTTTGGTGAACTGCTCCAGTAAATCCCATTCCTTGATCATCATAGCAGATATCATACTCTTTCTGCTCAGGGCATCAGCAACTACATTCGCCTTACCCGGATGATATAGAATCTCGCAGTCATAATCTTTAAGGAGTTCCATCCATCTCCTTGTCTCATGTTTAACTCTTTCTGATCAAAGAGATATCTCAAACTCTTGTGATCAGTGAAGATCTGGAATCTTTCTCCATATAAGTAGTGTCGCCAGTTCTTCAAGGAAAATACCACAACGGCTAACTCCAAATCATGTGTGGGGTAATTCTGCTCATGGTCTTTCAACTGTCGCGATCCATATGCGACCACTCTTCCATGCTGCATAAGCACACACCCCAATCCTGGATGAGATGCATCACTATACACCGAAAATCCTCCTGATCCCTCAGGGATAGTTAACACAGGTGCCGCTGTTAATCTCCTCTTTAATTCCTGAAAACTGAGCTCACATTGATCAGTCCATATAAAGGAAGGGGCAAAGATGAAGAATGATGCCGAGAGATGAAGAGAAAGAATGGATGAACATTAAAACGAAAACAAAGAAGAAGAAGAAAAGGAAAATGGCGAGGAGGCAGTTCAAATATATTTATTTATAAGGAAAAAAAGGGAGTATATATTAGCTAAAAAAAAGAGTACACAAAAATTGGAGAAAACCCCGAGGGAAGAATAGTTCGGAATTATTAGCTGAAAAAAATTCGGAGGAATAGACCGACTGGACCGGACCTGCCGACTAGCTACATTGAGACAATCGAGGACTACAGACAGATATCAAAGTAAGAAAAATTCTCGTCACTGCTAGAGATAAATATACGTAATTTTCGTATATTTGTAGATATAAAATTTAGGTTGAATTTCATAGTACCAAAATTATCGAAAAGACTAGGTCAAATTTTATGACTCTGAAAATTAGCGATTTTAGCTTAGTTGAACAATCAAATTTGACGAATTTAATTTAAATGGTTTACATAAATTATGATATGACTTGAATTCTATTTTAAATATCGAAAATTCTAAATTTTGAATTTTCATAGACTGTTTTCTGAGATCTTTTTGAAAAAGGGTTAGTCAGTCTGTTTTGAACGATTTCATAAAACAAATGAATTTATATGTTATTTAAGGAAAAACGATCTGTTATAAAGTTATTTTGATAAAATGTGCTCGAGCGTGTACTGACTGTGTGTCGTACGGTCCGTCTCGCACTGATTTTGAGACAAAGGCGTTAGTAAGATCATGCTGCACTTCTGTTCTATATCTGTATCTATATCTGCGGTCCACGAGTACGATGTACCGTGTTTTTGATTCTGTTTCTGGTCTTCGGACATTCTGATCTGTGAGCCATTTGGGTAGCTGACCATTCCCATGACGATTGACATCCCGGCACACCTGGCCCGTGATTGCCCGGAGTCACCAACATTGGCCAATAGTCATTTTTGATATCTGATATAGCATGTCCGCCTTGTCTCGTCTATTTGAACTTATAAATTGATTCATGATTTTATATCGTATGAAACTGATTATTTTAATGCACAAAAGATCGTGGGGGCCACCTCTTTAATCCTGCGGGAGCAAAGTGCCATGCCGTCATCGCTTTTAAAAGCTGTTTAACGTTTTAAAAACGGTATTGATTTCAGTTCCATTTTCATACTGAATTTGCCATGGATTTTTCGAGTTTGATTTTTTCGGAATAGGCAGTGCTTCTGTGTCTATTTGAAATATTTTTCTGAATTGTCTTTTTAAACTGAGATATCTGGAAATCTATCTGTCTTGCTCTTGGAAAACTATGAACTTTTGGATTTACAACAGTAGCTAAATTTATTTCTGATATATGTTCTGTTTTTGAAAATCTGTTCTTGGTATTTGTGCTTTTGCCAATACTAAATCTGCTTTCCAAATTCTAAAATCTGGTATATGAGAAATTACCAAATCATCTGTATACTTTTTGAAAATATTCTGGATTTGATAAATATAAAAATATATATATTTTTCATAGGTAGTGTATTTATCTACCTGCTATGGGGTTTTTCTTACTGAGCATGTTGAGCTCACCCCCTTACTTTCCTCCATAGAGTTCCTCTGTAGCTGGGATCACTTCCGTTAGTAAGGCATTCCACATAGTTAAGATTTTACGGAGTGTATTTCTGCATCGAAGGTATACCTAGTTGTAAGAAATTCTTTTGTCTAAAATTATGTAAGTACAATAATGTAATATAAGATGTGTCTGGAGCATGTGAACATATTTTATTTAAATTTGTTATTGAGAAAACAAAAATTTAATCACACTGAACACTGTTCTGATCTAATATCGATTTATAGCTCAATCGAAATGTGTGTAATTTGGGTTGTTTCAGAGTTGGTATCAGAGCAAGGTTGGCCTGATACGAGTCGATATTAAAAGTGAAAAAGACTTAAAAAATTCACATCCCTAGCATTATTGTACATCGTTTAGATACAAATGGGTACACCTGACTGTGCTTTATTAAAATTTGTGTCTCTGAATAAATGAAAACTAATAGATGTGACTGACTAGTATCACAGCCATATTGGTGGATGGAAATGAACCGTTTCTCGAAGCCGTAGAGATGGGTCTGAGAGGAGTAGTGAACCCTCATCTGAGAGAACATCTTATAATTTCACTGGAAAAGTTTTGGAGTCCACATCGTAAAATTTGAGCGGGACATAGAAACAATGATGATATTGTCGGGTCAAGTGATAATGGCCCCGCGATAAAGATGATGATTGAGGTGTGATTGAGAGGAAGACCGAGCTAATTTCGAAAGATAGTATGCTATTACATACTGGAGTCAAGAATCCAATTGTAATGGAAAACTGAAAAATTAAAAAAAAAATGCATGGATTCTTAGAGTATAACTGTGAACTTAATTGACTGGGGGTAGTTTAAAGAGTTTAAGCCTCCGTTTTTCGATAAGGTTAAGAATTCAGTGATTCGGAGGGTTGGATGAATGAGATAGAAAAACTTGATGATTTTAGTAGTAACTCTACCGAGAAAGTTGCTTTTGTAACTTTTGTGTTAAAGAATCGGAGAAGCTATACGGATTTTCAAAATACACTACTATAAAGAAAGTAGCCTTTGTAGCATCAGTATCGAAATGGAAAGTCGATCTCAAAGGGAAGTTTCGAAATTAATCCGAGAGCCGACATCAGAGAATTACATTGGATATATTTCTGAAGGCACTTAGACAGCAGCATATTTCGGATGAAATAAATTGGCAATTATAGATGAAATGATTGAAATCAGACATAAGAAAGCAAATTCGAGAATGAATAGAAAATTAAATAGATTTGGAATGAGTATAATCCGGATAAGTAGAGATGTGAAATGGAGGAAGTCCAGGAAACTCGTAGGAGGTACTAAGAATCCTCAATCGAGCTAAATTAGCTTCATTGAATGTTATTTTGAAGTGGCAGTATGTAAGGTGCAACTGTGATAATATGAAATATATATTTCGAGGTTACCAAGAAAATGAAAAGGTAAAGAGAGTGACAGAAAAGTGATGTACTAAGGAAGCCGTGAAAATGATAGAGTAAGGTTATTGTAACTGAAAAGATGAATTACAGAATTAAAAGTATAAGTGAAGGTCACACTACTTACATGATTGATAAGTTAGGGTGTGTTCGGAGTAAAAACATACCCCAGTAGACAGAGGGATTTTTGACACATATTCTGATGATCTATAAGAATTACCATTAAATTGGAAGATAAAGTTTGAAATTGATTTAGCAATGGTATCGAATTAATTATTCAGACCACTGTACTGAATAGCTTTGATTGAATTAGAAATGCTAAAAAAAAAAAGCAATTACAAGGACTATATGATAAGGAAATTATTAGACCGAGTGATCTAATTCGGAGTGTACTGGCATTACTTGTTAAGGAGATCCAGAGTCTTCTGGGTCATGTTGTATCAAGAACGGGTGTTAATTGGATTCCCCAAACAAGGATTATAAATCAGTGGGAAAGACCCAAAACTCTTGAAGATGATTCAGAGTTTGAGATATCGGGAGACTTTGGAATATGAATTACGTATTGAGTCTAAGGATTGCAGATTGATTATGCTTATGTTTAAAAACATGCGAGACTCAATTTGAGTAAGAAAATGATTGCGTTATAATTGATAAACGAAATGAGACAATCGTTGAAGTGTGATGAATTCTGAATGTAAGTCATATTGGAATAAGAGGTGTATATAAGGTAAGAATATCTCTGATATGTGAAGTGATTCAGATCAAGTGATATGAACTTAAAATGAATTGCAGCTAAGGATAGATGAGAATACTGATAAATTTTGGTATCCTACTTTTTATTGGGATTGAACCTTGAACCCTTATATTCATAACTAGTTTATGTGGTCAAGTCTGATGGCTAATAAAGGTATTTCAAAATACATCCCCGCTTAAGAGACTTGACAGTGTCTAGAAGTACCATAACCTATAAATTGAAATTAACAGTCGTCATATGCGCGTTCGAAGTCAGGATACCATTACTTATGCGGTGAAGAATTATGAAATTCTACTGATCATGAATGTTTAAGTATTAAATTTTACAAAAGCTGTCAAATACAAAAAAAAAAAAGAGAGGAATGACTCGAGTTAGCACGTTGAGAAGAAGTGATAACAGGATGACGTTATATATATTAGTCAAGGACATGAGTTATTGAAATATTTAGTGAACCTCAACTGGATGTAGTTCCTTTCTAATACTGACATTTATATTGTGGTAGCGAGCTTGAGAGTTGAAAACTGGACTTGATTTGATTGAATCGAACAGACTCAATGCAATGATAAACACTGTATTGATGTAGCCTATCAGACCTATATGGGTGCTAAAACAAGTATGGGTATTGGTACTGATGATTTATGGAGATTTAAAATCGGAATGGTGTACCAAATGATCTATAGTCAAAGGAATTGATGTTGTCAAAAGCTCATTTATAGATATATATTCTGCATCCAAAGAATAGTACAGACATATCAAATCTCCTAAAAGTATATTGGCAATAAAGTACGATAAGAGAAATAATTGGAATTAAGATTAAATGTCGTTCACCGATTAGATTGAAGAGATAGGTGAAGGGAAGATAATTTTTCCCGATCTAGTTAAGCAAGCTTCTGAGGAAATACAATCAAGTTGTGAAAGGTTGAGAACAACTCAGAACAAGTAAAAGAGCTAAGTTAACCAAAGATAGCTCTTGGGATTTACAGTAGGTGATTTGGTGTCCTAAAAATTTCTCATTCTAATAGCCTAACGAGATATGGAAAGAAGGGAATGATAAATCCCTGTTTAATTGGACCCTTTGAAATCCTAGATCGAGCGGGAGATAAGGCAAACAAGTTAGCGTTACCGCCAGAATTATCAAGCATTCATAACGTCTTCCATGTTTAGATGCTGCGCAGGTATCATCCAGATCTGACACAAGTGATAAAGTATGAACCACTAAAATTGATGGAGGATATGACATGCACGGAGAAACTGATTCGGATCCTAGATTGGAAAGAGAAAGCGTTGTGGTCTAAGATAATTCCCTTATTCAAGGTTCTGTGGTAGTACCACACTTCGGAGGAAGCCACGTGGGAATTGAAACTTTTAATGCGAGAGAAATACCCAGAGTTATTTGAAGAGTGATGTATTTTTTAAATTTGGGGACCAAATTTCCCAAGGTGGGGGGAATGTAAATACCAAAAAATTTTCAGTGTATTTGGTAATTGTCCATAAATAATAATTTAGACAATTGAGAATAAATGTGTGGAAATAGGAGAATTAATTTAGGTATAAGTGTTAAGACTAACATTATTTTTATAATGTTATTTACTCCTCAAGATTTATGTATAGATAGGTGTAAATAAACAAGAATAGCTTTACATCAAGCCCTCCCACCGTTTGCACACACACACACACACACACACACACACACACACACATATATAGGTAAGAAATAGGTTGGTGGAAGAATGGTAGTGTTCGGTGGATAAAGCGAAAGAAAAGAAATTGTAGTAGTTTGTGCTTGACAAAAAATAAATTACTAGAAACGAGGTGAGACTGAAATGAAAACGTGAAGGAATGAAGAAATGAGACTGAAGCAGGTTGAAAGACGTATTGCAGTGTTTAAGTTGGGCAAATATATATATATATATATACATATGTGGGAGCACTATCGGGGATTGGTACCAGGAAAGAAAACGTGAAGGTGGTGATGGATTGTTGTACTACACTACTAAAAAAAAGTGTCAGGGCTACAGGAAAAAAAAATCAAATGGATAAATGAGAGTAAGTGGGAGCAGTTTGGTGATTGAAGCATTGTCCAGAAGGAGAATGGCCTGAAAAACATGAAAAGCTAGTAGTGGAGCATGATGGCCTGGAATGGCGTAAGTAGGAGTTAGTGAGCAGAATCGAGAAAGAGAGAAGCTTGCTTTGGAAAGGGACAGCTGAGAGTAGAAACAAAAATGAATTAAGGCTGGAAATGTCGGGAAAAGGAAATTGTCAACACACGAATTTGGTAGTAGCTTGTGTGATGATATACTGCTGGAGAAGACTGATTAAAGGCAGAAAATGATAAAACATAGGGAGAGGAAGAAGACTAATCCTCAGTTAAAATGAAACTGGATGAAGATGAGGCAGAGAAAGGAATGGACCACGTTGCTGCTGTTAGAGGCTTGCGATGAGAAGAGAAAAACAATATAAATAAAGAGCTGTTTAGAGAAAGAAGGAAGAGAAGTAAAATCGAGAGAATGGAAGGAAGAGTTGATGCTGTAAGCTTAAGGGAGTGGCGACACCGACAGGAAGGCGATGCCGAGGAACAAATCGAGAAGTGCTGAGGTGAAGCTGAAGCAGAGCACGACATCGGGAATGAGTAGTTGGACTTCGACAGAGCAGTAGTAAATGGAAGTGGCTGAGAGGAAGATGTCACGGGTGGTGGCAGCAGGAGGGTGTCGGGGGCCGACAGGAACGAGAAGGGTGATGAAGAAACATGAAGACAGAGGCAGAGTATCTCTATCTCACTTGCTGGAAACGGGAGAGAGTTGCGAGGGGCTGGAGGCAGAGGATGAAACAGGGAGGTGGAGGTGGACCTCGGGCAGGGACGGAGTAGAACAGTGGAGGTGGGTAAGATAATGTTGATGATTGCAGAAGGTAAGGTGAAGAAGATGGCAGGGACAAGGAAGGGTTGAAGATGAAGAATGATGCCGAGAGATGAAGAGAAAGAATGGATGAACATGAAAACGAAAACAAAGAAGAAGAAAAGGAAAATGGCGGGAAGGGAGTTCAAATATATATATATATAATAAGGAAAAATAGTTCGAAATTATTAGCTTAAAAAAAATTCGGAGGAATAGACCGAGTGGACCGGACCTACCGACTAGTTACGCTGAGACAATCGAGGACTACAGATAGATATCGAGGTAAAGAAAATTCTCGTCGTAGCTAGAGATAAATATGTGTAATTTTTGTTTATTTATAAATATAAAATTTAGGTTGAATTTCGCAGTACCAAAATTATCGAAAAGACTAGGTCGAATTTTATGACTCTGAAAATTAGCGATTTTAGCTTAGTTGAACAATCAAATTTTACGAATTGAATTTAAATGGTTTGCATAAATTATGATATGACTTGAATTCTGTTTTAAATATTGAAAATTCTAAATTTTGAATTTTCATAGACTATTTTCTGAGATTTTTTTAAAAAAGGTTAGTCAGTCTGTTTTGAACGATTTTATAAAACACCTAAATTTATATGTGATTTAAGGAAAAACGATCTGTTATAAAGTTATTCTGGTGAAATGTGCTCGAGCGCGTATTGACTGTGTGTCGTACGGTCCGTCTCACACTGATTTTGAGACAAAGGCGTTGGTGAGATCATGCTGCACTTCTATTATGTATCTATATCTGTATCTCTATCTGTGTTCCACGAGTATGATGTATCATGTTTTTGATTCTGTTTCTGGTCTTCGGACATTCTGATCTGTGAGCCGTTTGGGTAGCTGACCATTCCCACGACAATTGACATCCTGGCAGACTTGGCCCGTGAATTGCCCGGAGTCACCGACATTGGCCAATAGTCATTTCTGATATCTGATATAGCATGTCTGGCTTGTCTCGTCTATTTGAACTTCTGAATTAATTCATGATTTTATATCGTATGGAACTGATTATTTTAATGCACAAAAGACCGTGGGGGCCACCTCTTGAATCCTAAGGGAGTAAAGTGCCACACCGTCGTCGCTTTTAAAAATTGTTTAACATTTTAAAAACGGTATTGATTTCAGTTCCATTTTCATACTGAATTTGCCATAGATTTTTCGACTTTGATTTTTTCGGAATAGTTAGTGCTTCTGTGTCTATTTGAAATATTTTTCTGAATTGTCTGTTTAAACTGAGATATCTGGAAATCTGTCTGTCTTGCTACTAAAAAACTTTAAACTTCTGGATTTACAATAGTAGCTAAATTTATTTCTGATATATGTTCTGTTTCTGAAAATCTGTTCTTGGTATTTGTGCTTTTGTCGTTACTAAATTTGCTTTTCGAATTCTAAAATCTAGTATCTGAGAAATTACCAAATCATCTGTATCCTTTGTGAAAATATTTCGGATTTGGTAAATATAAAAATATATATTTTTCATAGGTAGTGTATTTATCTACCTACTATGGGGTTTTTCTTACTGAGCATGTTGAGCTCACCCCCTTACTTTCTTCCACAGAGTTCCTCTGTAGCTGGGATCACTTCCGTTAGTAAGGCATTCCACATAGTTAAGATTTCGTGGAGCGTATTTCTGCATCGAAGGTATACCCAGTTGTAAGAAATTCTTTTGTATCTAAAATTATGTAAGTACAGTAATGCAATACAAGATGTGTCTGGAGAATGTGAACATATTTTATTTAAATTTGTTACTGAGAAAAAAAAATTAATCACACTGAACACTGTTCTGATTTAATATCGACTTGTAACCCAACTGAAATGTGTGTAATTTGGGTCGTTACAATCAAAGCAAGGCCACCCATCGCTACCAAAGCGGAGCCATCTCTCTTTACTAGAATGGAGGTATCAGTCTTACATGCTACAAGAGTAAGGCCCGATTTTACATGCTACAAGAGCAAGGCCACTCAATGCTATCAAGCGGAGTATCGATGTGCATCTCATGACAAGCCATTGTCTCAGTAAAATATGCCATTGTTGTATTAAAATCATTTTGACTTCACGTAGAGCTCATAGTTGTTCTCACAAAACTCATTTCGGTTATAAAACATCATTTTCACAGTTACACAAAACTCATCAAAACCAAGCTCAAACCAGCAAAACACTCACTCGTTCATCAAAGCATCAATTCATCTCATTTCTCATAAACATGCTCATTTCATTTAAACCTTTTTCATGCTATCAAAACGTTTTCAATCATTCAAAAACTCACAAGTACAAACGGTTTATTTCCCTTACCTCTTGCACCTTGAGGCGCAATATCCTCTGGCTCTCGGACAAGCCTCGTTTCCCATGTTGGATTCTCGAGCTGTCTAAACATCATTAAATTGTCAATATTCATCACTCTCATTCGTATCTTCACCTCATTTATACCCATACTTATACTATGGTAGCTTGGACATCGGCTTCGATCTACCAGATCCGGTTCCAACTGCAAGCTAGCTATCATAAATCCACTATCAGCGTCAGGTGGGGTCATATCCAAACTGAGGTTCGTGAACTGTTCCAACAGCTTGTGTTCCCTGATCATCATAAGTGATACCATCCCGAGATGCTTCCTACTCAATGCATCAACAACTACATTTGCTTTGCCCGGGTGGTATAGGATTTCACAATCATAATCCTTTAACAGCTCGAGCCATCTCCTCTGTCTCATGTTCAACTCTTTCTGTGAGAACAGGTACTTAAGGCTCTTATGATCTGTATAAACCTGAAATCTCTCACCATAAAGGTAGTGGCGCCATATCTTCAGCGCAAACACCACCGCTGAAAACTCCAAGTCATGGGTCGGGTAGTTCCTCTCATGATCCTTTAACTGTCTTGATCCATAGGCTACTACCTTCCCATCCTGCATCAATACGCAGCCCAGTCTTAGGTGTGAAGCATCCGTATACACCGAGAAACCTCCTGAGCTGGTAGGAATGGTGAGGATTGGAGTTGTGGTTAATCTCCTTTTCAGCTCCTTAAAACTTTCTTCACACTTATCGTCCCACACCAACTCCACATTCTTTCTTGTGAGGCGTGTCAAAGGAGCAGCTAACCTCGAAAATCCCTCTACAAACCTTCGATAATATCCAGCTAAACCCAGAAAACTCCTGATCTCTGTCACTGTCTGGGGTCTCTGCCACTGAACTACGGCCTCAATCTTAGATGGATCCAGTGATACTCCATCCTTTGATACTATATGACCCAGAAAAGAGATCTGTTCCAACCAAAAGTCACACTTACTGAGTTTAGCATACAACTTCTTCTCTCGAAGGGTCTGTAGCACTATCGTTAGATGCCTCTCATGCTCCTCTCTAGACCTTGAATACACCAGTATATCATCAACAAACACGATCACAAATCGATCCAAATACTGGTGAAATACCTCATTCATCAACGACATAAAAGCGGAGCATTCCTCAACCCAAATGGCATAACCATAAACTCATAATGTCCATACCGGGTGTGAAAAGCTGTCTTGGGTACATCTCCATCTCGTATCTTTAACTGATGGTACCCTGATCTCAGATCTATCTTGGAAAAGACCTGCGCTCCCTTAAGCTGATCCAATAAATCATCGATGCGTGGGAGGGGATACTTATTCTTGATGGTGGCCTTATTCAACAACCGATAATCTATACACAGTCGGAGGCTTCCATCCTTCTTCTTTACAAACAGAACCGGTGCTCACCAAGGTGAGACGCTCGACCTGATGAACCCCTTCTCCAGCAACTCCTGTAACTGTTTCCTTAACTGCTCTAACTCAACTTGAGCCATTCTGTATGGTGGCTTAGACATCGGCTCTGTACCAGGTGCCAAGTCTATACCAAACTTCATCTCCCTATCTGGAGGTAACCCTGGTAACTCTTCCGGAAAGACATCTGGAAATTCCCTAACCACTGGTATGTCTTCCAATTTCAGACGTGCCTTATCCGTCTCAATCACAAAAGCGATGAATCCTTCACATTATTCTTTCCACCATTAGTATCATAAATCATCACATCACATACATAAATGAAATCAAATTTATCTTTCATACATCATGTATCAAGATTGTACTCATCACACTTATAATAATCATGTTCTTTAATTTCATTTCACAAAATTAACTGCAAGATTGTCTATCTTTGGAAACATCAAAGTTTTTGCATGACAATCCATAACAACATGATTTGCAGCCAGCCAATCCATCCATAGGATTACATTAAAATCACTCATATTTAATAAAATTAAATCGGCTGCCATCTCTTTACCTCCTATCTTCATTTTACAATCCCTATATATATGCTCAGTCAACTGACTATCATTCATATGGGTAGATATCAACAACATCTTATCAAGCAGTGTGGGTTTTACATGCTTCATCAATTTACATGCAAAGGATGGTGATACAAAAGAATGCGTGGCACCAGGATCAAACAGTACATAAGCTTCTAAATCAAAGATTTGGATGGTACCTTTTACCACATCCGATGACTGATCTGCAGTATCCTGATCCAGTGTGTGCACTCGTCCTTTGCTTACACCCACTGCTTGCTTCCCCTTTTCCTCAGCTGTAGCCCTCCTTCTCGGAGCAACTGTACCAACTGGAGCTCTCTCTGGCTCCTTGCCCTTCTGTGGGGCTCTCTCTATCATCTCTGGGCAATCTCTGATTATGTGCCCTAGCTTCCCACATCTGAAGCATACTACAGGAGATCCATAGCATGGTCGAGTACCATGGTACCTACCACACTTGACACACTGTTCTGTAGTAGGCCGTGGTCCTCCAATCACGATTCCCTTAGCTGGAGCAATGGCCGGATACATGGGAGTATCAACTGTCCTCTCCCGGATCTCTTCAATTCTCAACCTCTTTTCAGAGAATCTCTTGCTTCCTTTATAGTTGAAGCCTCTATCCATCATAGGTCTCTTCTTATCTCTGTCCCTCATCTTACCAACCTTTCCAAACTCTGAGGCGATTCTATCAACATCTTGTTCACATAATTGTGCCCTGCGCACTGCCTCCTCATAGGTCGGTATATCCAGGGGAACCAGTCTAGACCTGATGGTCGGTCTCAATCCATCCACAAACTTCTGGATTTTCTCGACCTCATTACTCATCATGTTGGGATCATATCTACCCAGGGATATAAAAGCAGTCTCATACTCATCCACAGTCCTGCTCCCTTGGATCAGTCCCAAAAATGCCATCTTTAGCTTCCGCTATGTGGTATCTAGGACATACTGTCTCTGAAAGGCCTCTAGAAACACATCCCAGTTGATCTCAGTATGTCGAGCTCTCAAAATAGGCATGGTGGACTTCCACCAATGTTCTCCCTATCCGTTCAGCATAAAAGCGGCAAATGCTACCATCTCGATAGTGGTGCACTCAAAGAACCCATATAATTTCTCGATCTCATTGATCCAATCCTCAGCCGCTACTGGGTCCTTTATTCCACTGAAAGACGACGGTCCAAACTTCTGGAACTGCCGCAGTCTATCCAAATCACATCCATATCCCCAACCTCTACTGCTTGGCATAGCAACCGACGTAGGCACATCCTGTGTGGGTGGGGTATCTGTCGTCTGAGGTCCTTGGGCTTGCCTTGCCCGTGCCTCCGGAGCTGCCGCCTGCTTGGCATCACCCTGTGTAGCGGGACTCTGTCTACCGCCAACTCCAGATAAAGATTGGGTGACCAACTCCACAATCATCTCAATGCTCCGCTCAATCCTCGCGAAGCGAGCCTCAGTACTCTCGGGTCTCTCCTCTGAACCCTGTGGAGCGTGCTCAACATCGACCTCCACCTCAACATCCTCCTGAGCCTCGTGTGTTTCCGGCTCAACACGACCCCCAGGCCTACCTCTACGGCCTCAAGCCTGTGCTCTCATCCCTCTACCGCGACTGGTATTAGGCATACTTACTCAATTCCCTACATTCACAACCAATTACTTAGTCAACCCATCGACACACACAATTTGTATCTAAACAAGCACAGTAACTTGGGGATGAAATTTTTTTCAACTTATTAAGTATTTTAGACACGACACACGTCAAACCAACTCGAGCTCTGATACCAACTTCTGTCACGACCCTCAACTTACCAAAATACGTATAAATTTTTTGCATTTTCATGCATCAATCTTCAATCATCCTTCCTCGATCGTGAACAACCACACTTATAACAGTTGGGCTGTGTGTCGACGTCTAACTCACTCCACCATGCCAATTCAATTTGAAACATTATTTATGAGTAAACACTTGTATAAATGTATATATATCAGAGTTGTTACATGTGTTTACATTGTTTTACGTCCCCAGTGGTTACATACAAAATGCTACTGTGCTATGTCTAGTTTAGATACAAAATAATCCAGGTGTGTATACCTTTAGCGATGGGATGCAGCAGATTACCAAAAGGGAACGCCTCCAGTCACGCTCAATCTATACTCAAATCTCTGTAGAGAGGGGGAAAATAAGGGGGGTGAGCAAACCACACGCTCAGTAAGGCAATCATGCGAACAGGTAGATACTGCACTATCTACGTGATCGTGATGCCATGCTCAAAAGCATTTAATTCATCATTTATCTCAAAACATGAGTGTATGATTGTGTTAATGGTATGTAAAGCATTCATGCTATTAAAATCCAGTGCACATTTCAACTCAAAGCATGGTATAAATCATCATGCATAATTCACAATAAAAGCATGGCATTACTCATCATGCATTTTCTCAAATAGCATGGCATTAACCATCATGCATTTTCACAATAAAGCATGGCATTAAACATTATGCATCCGTGCACTTTAAAAACCATTAACAAATCAATTCATCACTGGTCAGGTCTCGGCCCATCCCTCGAGCTTTCCTGACCCAAAAATCATTTTCAAACATGGATTTATTCTCAAATAGCAGTAGACATGTGAGATAGGCAGTTCAACAATAGATAATAACCTCAAGGCCTATGTACATAACCTGTGATACCGGCTACACAGATCAGGTGTGCGGGATATCACCACTATCTGCTTCCACACGGGAGATGGGTCAAATCCTACCCGTCGGTCCATAGCAGATCTCGTCCGAAGACAGCACATCACAACTCAACACGGTACAATGTACCCCATGCTACATGCACGGTACAACGTACTCCGTGGACCCAATCAACACATCATATCACGCCACATCTCAAACGCACGTGTGAGCCTATTTAATCGGTACGACCTCTTGTCTACCCGAAGCTCTTAACACGGCTAATTAATCATGTCAAAACAATGCACGTGTGAGCCTATTTAATCGATGTGACACCCAGTCTACTCGAAGCTCCAAACACGGCAACATGCAAGGTGGGCATCCAGTGCGAGACAAACTCCAAGCACAATGCCAAAAAATTATGAAATCCATGTGAAAACTAGTGCCTCTTGCACTCATGTGTATAAAACACGTCAAATCTCATGCTAGTCATACTCTAGCACGCTTTCATACTCACGAAATCATGTAGGTGGCTCAAAACTTTGCAAAGTATGGTTAACAAAACCAAAACACACTCATTTCTTTTGCAAATCATTTCAATGTTAGCCAACCTACCAATCATTTGCTAAAAAGCAATAAAACATGATTTTCAAAGCAATATGCTTTTGTTTTCATGCACATTTCTCAAACTCTCAACTTTTGCCCTTCAATCACCCAACATCATTTCCTAATCTCATGCATTCTAGCAAAACATTTAAGCGCCCAAATTGCGCACAGATATCTCTAAGAGTCCACACAATTCCCTTACCTCGATTTACTTGGTGTGACTCCTTTCCTTTTAGCTTCTCACGCTCTTGGCTCAACTCACCTCGGCGTATCCTCGGAAGCTGCGATTCATTCATTAAATCAATTGAGTTAATGTATTTAACCCATAATTGACCTCACTAGTCAATATTATTCACTTATGCATTTTACAAATGCCTTAATCCACATTTTACCTCTTTTAGGTAAATCTCACAATTTATCCACTAACCACATCTTAAAATCATACCACAACACTATTAATAACTTCTACATATCTCATTCATCATTAATCTCCATACATTCCACTTTCTCACTCTAGACCATTTCTAGGTCATAATCATTCCAATGCATTTTAGATAGTTTCTAACCATCCATACTCATGCCAAACAACTCCTAAATCAATTATATAAACAATGTACCATAGTTGGAGTGTTAGAATCTTACCCAATTTGATTTCTCTTCTTGCTCCAAATTGTCACGCCCCAAAAATGCGAAAAATAGGGCAAATTTAAAACTTTTTACTCATTAATTCACAATTAAGGGTGCATTCCTGTGCAGTGTCATACATCATCATAATTATCATGGCTCAGGATCTCATCATAATATAGTGTATATTGTATCATATACATTACTCAATTCCAAGTTAATTAATCCTAATACATCCCATACAATGTTATACATCAAGTGTCTGCAATTACAGTAATTGTCTGGGTACATGAAAAGATAAAAGATACCTCAAAATACAATATATGGCCTGGAGCTCAAGTCCTCCACTAGCTATTACTCCGTATGTCGCAGAAAGATCCTTTTTCACTTGAAGAAATCTGGGGGGGAAAGAAAACAGGGTGAGCTTCTAAATCGCTCAGTAAAGGGGGGTAAGGGACTCATTTCATAAACCAAAATGCACATCACAAAATATTTATTTGTATGTGAAACTCATTAAACTCATTTGAAAACCATAGCATGAAAGTACTCAAAACGACATTCTCATGTCTCAAATCATGTGAAAACATGAAGTAAAAAGGCTCAGTCTAGAGCAATAACAAAGCATGTGAAAATAATGTGATAAACGCTTTCTCAATTAACGTGATAAAATCACTGTAAAAATAATGCACGTGGCACAGCCACTAAACACACGTGGCATAGCCACTGATTTAAATTCACACGTGGCATAGCCACTGATTTAAATCACACGTGGCACAGCCACTAAGCACACGTGGCATAGCCATTGATTTAAATTCACACGTGGCATAGCCACTAAACACACGTGGCATAGCCACTGATTTAAATTCACACGTGGCATAGCCACTAAACACACGTGGCATAGCCACTGAGTTAAATTTACACGTGGCACAGCCACAGGATAGGGTTTCACGTGGCAACGGCCACCAATTAGGGTTCTCACGTGGCAACGGCCACCAAATAGGGTTTCTTACGTGGCAACGGCCACCAAATAGGATTTTCTCACGTGGCAACGGCCACCAAAGGGGGTTTTTCACGTGGCAACGGCCACCAAATGGGGTTTCTCACGTGGCAACGGCCACCAAATAGGGTTTCTCACGTGGCAACGACCACCAAAGAGGGTTTTCACGTGGCAACGGCCACCAAATGGGGTTTCTCACGTGGCAACGGCCACCAAATGGGGTTTCTCACGTGGCAACGGCCACCAAATAGGATTTCTCACGTGGCAACGGCCACCAAATTGGGTTTCTCACGTGGCAACGGCCACCAAATGGGGTTTCTCACGTGGCAACGGCCACCAAATAGGGTTTCTCACGTGGCAACGGCTACCAAATAGGGTTTCTCACGTGGCAACGGCCACCAAATAGGGTTTCTCACGTTACCAGAATGGAGAAGAATCGGGCTTATATGCTACCAGAGCAATGCCCGGTGTGTACTCAGAATTACACACCTAAGTCTTAATCACATAAGACTAGTTCGCCTTCACGTAGAACTCATAGTGGTTTTTCTCTCATAAAACTCATTTGAAAACCGTTTTGTACTCAACACAAAACATATTGAAACCGAGTTCCAACCGGTAAAGCACACACACATTTCTCAAATCTTGATATTGCCTTAACGTAGAGCCCAATTCATTACTCACACAAATTTGACGGTTTATAAAGCAATTTCACACTCAGCTTATAAACGCATAAAACAATGGGCTCCAACCGGCTATAAAAATCGTGTGCAATTATAACTCAACACAACACTCAACATGCTTGTTTTATAAACCACAAATCATGCTATAATAGTTTACAAATCACATACACAAATGGTTTAGTTTTCCCTTACCTCTTTGCACCTCGTATAGTGCAATCGTTTCCCCCGTATCACGGACTAGTCTCACATTCCACTCTGGAACTCCCGACCTGCCCAAACGATGTTAAAACATCAATACTCAATTATCTCATCAACCTCAATTCTCAAAATCGAGCATAATTGCTCATAACACCTCAAATCTCTTGATTCTCGTAACTCTACCCCAAACTACACTCTCATTCACAATATCTCAACGTTCTACATTTCTCATGCCAATTATCTATGCTAATTCACCACATTGTCTAAATTTCTATTTATAGCTCAAATTCTCAAAATTGCTAAATATCATTATCACTCCAACCACATTGTAATTTCATCAATCCCTAATCATTTTTCAGCTATTTCAACACAATGACAACCACCATTATCATCCAAATCATCTCAAATATCAAGATCGAGGTTTAGAAATTACCCAAAGCTTGTGAGACGCACAACCCACGCCTCGATTCAATTCGTCCTTCGATTTCCAAGTATGTTGTTCTCCCTTTGATGAGGAACAACTTTCCTTCTTGCCACAACTTCTGATTTGGCCGGAAATGGGTGCTTTGGATGAGTGAGAAAGCTAGGTTTCGGTAAAAATGGGGGTTGGAAGAGAGAG
This sequence comes from Firmiana major, assembly GCA_033439115.1. Classification (NCBI taxonomy): domain Eukaryota; kingdom Viridiplantae; phylum Streptophyta; class Magnoliopsida; order Malvales; family Malvaceae; genus Firmiana; species Firmiana major. The sequence goes on from CM065897.1 coordinate 50,178,671, forward strand.
AAAGTGAGATTGCAGGAGAAAAACAGGGGTTCCTTATATAGGCTGAGGGTAGGAGATCGATCTGGCTCTTAATGAGATCGATCTGCATTTGAATTTTGGGGATGATTTGGGCAATTTTATGCCTAGGAGATCGATCTGTCGAGGGGTGAGATCGATCTCTTTATGGCTTTATGAGATCGATCTGCTCCTTGAGGAGATCGATCTTCTCCCAAACAGAATCATTTGGAGATCGATCTCTTCCTCATGAGATCGATCTTCTCTCAAACAGAATCATAAGGAGATCGATCCTCTTCCATTGGAGATCGATCTGCTCCTCAAATTCCTCATTCCTTGTCATTTTTAACTCACCAGATCGATCTCTCCTTCTCCCAGATCGATCTGTCCTCATAACTTCACACTTATTTTGACACTTAACATATGAATCTCCAATTATCATTCCCACAATTCACTTAGCTCAATAAATTACACTTCAAATTCTTATTACATCATTAAAATATATCTAAACTTCTCAGATCTCACACAAATGGCAATGCCCTTAACTCCTTCAATACCAACAATGGGAAAATGCTTTCCAACTATGTTGTTCTTCTCTTTGATAGGAACAACTTTACCTCTAATGGTCTCTCTTCAAACCTCACTGAAAATGGCTGATTTTAGAGAGAGAAAGTTAGGTTTTTGGGTTGAAAGTGGAAGGTTTGTGTTTTTCCCAAAATTTTTTTATTTTCAGCACTCCTTATATAGAAATAGCTTGAGGAGATCGATCTGGTCCAAGAGGAGATCGATCTGGTCCCCTTAAATCCCTCTTTTTCACGGCATTTTAAGCATGAGATCGATCTGTCGAAGCATGAGATCGATCTGCTCCCAAACAGAGAGTTAAAGAGATCGATCTGGGTGCTTGGGGATCGATCTTTTCACTACAAAATGCTTAGGAGATCGATCTGGCTCCATTGGAGATCGATCTGCTCTATTCCTTTGCCCAAATAAGAGCATTCTGGCTCTTCCAGATCGATCTCTCATCCCATGAGATCGATCTGCCCTTCACAATTTCCAGATTTTTTGCAGTTCTTCTGCAGCAACACTTACCAAACATCCTTAATTTGCTACCATGATCCTTTTCTCATCCATTCATCTTTGAGACTTGAAAATGGCATCCATCCTCACTTCATACACATTAAAACTTGTGTAGAATCTTTGTATGACCAATGGTACTCAATATAAATAAAAATGGAAGTGCACATGTTATGCAATTCTACTTCCATTTTACTAAACTACTCATAATCCATTCTACACACATTCTCCACATGTTTAAGTCCATTTCTTCACATTCATACTTAATGTAACTTGTATGTACAATTACCACTCTCATTACAAGTGTGTACATTACTTATGGACTTACATCACATATACTTCACTCATGAATTCATAGTACAACTCTATTTACATTTCTATGTACATATATCCCATTATACATATACGGGGTTTCACACTGGAACCTTGAGATCGATCTCTCTTCCCTTGGAGATCGATCTGGCCTTCACAGATCCTACTACTGCTGCACAAATTTACAGAAAATTCAATGTAAAACTTATCTTAATCTATCCCATAGGCCATATTTCAATCTACACACATTTAAGACTTAAAAACTTCATTTCCTTATACTTCATTAGATTTAAAACTTGCGTGTACATCAATATATCACAATTACATTTACTAATTACAAATTCTCACATTGCAAATCTCATTGCTAAGTACATAAAATTTACAATTCTCACAAAATATCCCATCGACAGTGGAAAGATTTCTCTTTTAACAGAGGAAGCCGATCAGGAGAAGGAAAGGATGACGAGAGGCCAAGAGAGGAAGAGAGAAAGGGAAGAAGAGGAAGGAGCGACCGTGGGGTAAGGAAGTTGACGCCGACGACGTGGTGGAAAGACGAAAAATGGTGAAGGGAGGAGCAACACCGACGTCAAGGAAAGAAAGGGCTGAACCAGCCACTTTTTGACCAGCCTAGGCGTAACCACCACTAAATCCACTTGTCGCGTGGCCAGACGAACCTGATGGAAGTGGAAGCCGATTAAGAACCGGTAGAAAAAGTCATCGAACGATGAGATTGTGGTGAACCGGTTCGGATCGGTTCAGCTGAAAAAAAGGGGTTGACCAGATCTAAATGGTTCAGCCAGAAAAAAAAAAGAAGAAAAAAAGGGAGATAATTCGGTGATGCCCCGGGTTTAAGGAGAAGCCACTAAGTTGTCGAATTTGATCGTTTTAAATTTTAAAAAATTTATTTGAATTTATAATTGATCGAAATTGACCAGTTTAATTATATAAATGTGTAACGCGACAATAGGCGACAAACAAGAAGTTTAATTATATAAATGTGTAATGCAACAATAGGTGACGAACGAGAGTTCGATCAAGTCTCAATTTGCATCCCAGCATGGAAACTCGGGTAAGTGAACCCCACTTGTTACCACCCGTATTATTATACTGGTTAGATTTAATCGTATAAGTTATGATTTAATTTCATATAAATTACGTTATGCTTTGGAATTAAACAATTGCTATCGTAAATAATTGTATAAATTATCCGAAGACGTATGCGGACCTTAAAATTGATTTAAAATAGGAAATGAAATGAATAGACTGGATTGAGGAAATATAAATTGTTTTCTACCTTGCAGGCTGGGTAATAAGCAATTGTTACCCGGTCTTATTGCAGAATTTTTGTAAATTGTCGGTATCTCAAATTAAGACTTCTATGTTATCGAAAATGCGATTTCGACTCATTATGACATGTTTTCGGACCTTGCGATGATTTTAGGACATTAAAATCATTGCACAGTAATTCGTGGAAAGTTTAAAAGGCAGTACAAATATTATCTGTATAATCTCGTTTCAGCTGATACTTAGTGTCTCGAATTTAAGCATAAATTTCTTTACGTCTCGATTGTAACGTGACTTTCGGAAACACGATTTTGTTTCAATATGGTTGTAATGGGGATTTTGTTGTAGTGAGAATAAAAAGGTAAATATATTAAAATGTAGTAGAGAAAAATCAATATGATGAAAACATCTAACCAAAGGAATAATCTTAGAATGAGTTCAGGGAATTGATCATTGATGCAAAAATAAATTCTTTTAATCTTTACCAAATTGGTTATGGTTATTGGTACGACCTAACAACCTATCTCTCCTTACTTCTTCGATAATCAGGATACGATCTCTAATTATTTCTCTTGCCAGTTAAACAACCTTAGATACGATCTTAAGATTTAATTTACCAACAGCATTGAAAACTAGAGAGACTACCAATTCTAACCAACAAACACACATGTAGATTCATTTAAGCTAGATTATATATCTTCTTAACATAGAATCGAAATCCTGTCTGGAATCAATTATGTTATTTACCACTTATATTAGAATGCCTAAACAATTACGGATTCAGGTTTCTAATTGACGATATATTATCCTGACAATTGAACAAAGGGCCCTTTTTGCACAATCAATCAAAACAATAATTTAAACAAGAACAGAAGACATATAAATAATAAAGATATAAAAGAACAAGATAAAAACTAATTAGATCTCACAATTCTTAAAGAACCTAAACTTTAATTATCCTTTGGCTAGACTAAAAACTTAGTAAGCCATAAGTTCAAATAAAAACACAAAAGAAAAAATAAAAACATATGAAGATTCAGAATTCAGAATGAGATCCCTAGCCTCTTCCACTCTTAGTCTATAAATACTAAATATCCTAGCCCCAGAATCTGTTTCCAAAGGAAAGTTCTCTGATTGAGTTTGATTATAATTAAACTTCTTTCCTTTTTCCACCACTTGCCAAAGACAGTCATTGCAAATCTCTTCCTTAATAATTAAAATCTTCCACTTGCCATCTTTAGACTGTTTCAGTTAACTTCAGCTACAAGTGATAGATCTCGACTTGAATTTCAAGATTTCTTCTGATTTTGTGACTTGAGTAGAATTTGCAGCTTTTAATCCATTTTGTCCATTTTCCTTCATTCACAATACAAAATAGAAAATATAAGTCAAATCCAAAAATTAAGCATATAAAATAATTTAAATCATGGAAAAATATAACAATTAATATGTATAATATGCAACTTATCAAATTTCCCCACACCTAAACCTTGCTTGTCCTCAAGCATACAATAGTCTAAATTCATAATTTCTTCTCATCATTCCTTCATATTCTTCCTATGCTCATCCAAAACACATTCCTTTCAAGAATTAAAACATAAGTTTTTAAAGCAAATTCTCATAACACACATGAATAACACTTTAGTAATTCAATTAAATTCATAAAGTACACAGAATCCAACACCCTCGCAATTGGATTTCACTCATCACACTCTAAGTGTTTAAGGTATATATCAATGAACTCTCAAGTCATTGCGTAGAAGATTTCTTACCATAAGCTTGCAAATTCATCACATCTCTTCCACCAATGAATGAATTAAGATGCAAAAATCTAAGGGTCTAAAAGGGTTGTAATGAGGCTTAGGTAAGGTATGATAAAGGGATTTTTTTTGTTTGAGAAATTGAAAGAATCATACAAAACTTTTCACATAAAATTCAAATCAATGATTTCTAAAGATTGCTTCACATCACATTCATCCAATTATACAATGCGTACCTTTGATTGAACGACAATTAATTCCATAACTAGCTTCCAAGCATTGAAAATTGCACATCTCTTTTTATTTTTCATTTTTTTTTTCGTTTTTCTTTTTCAAAAGAGAAGAACTCAATGAAAGTAATAGCTTGAAATATTAATTTTTCAACATATGCAATCTTTCCAAAAATATTTTGAAATTTCATGTGCATAAGTCTATATGATTCATCAATTCAAGGTTCAAAAAGAGGAAAAAATCAACAAAAGGGTTTATCATGGCTTGTAATGTGGTTTAATCCAAATAAAAGTTTAGGCTCAAAGTGGTTTCTCTAGGGGTTAATAATAACAGGGGTAGAAAAGAAAGGTATAATATTAAGAAAAAGGGTTTAACCTAAATGCCCTTATTTGATTAATTACATCATATTCATCAAAGGGGTTGATTAAGACATGTATGACAAAGCAAGTTCTAGAATAATCAACTATGCATGACAATCACACAAACAAAGAAATAGAGCATGATGTAATGAATGCTCTTAGGTTCAAATCTCACCAAAAAAGGGTTATATGTGCTAGATCCTATACACTTTTTCATTCAATAAATCAAAAGTAACTAATCAGTGTTTTAAAGAGAATTCAAAATTGTTTTGCACATATGTAAATCACAATTTTTTTTTCATGGGATAAGCATCGAAAAAATCTAGAATTCAAAGAAATCACAAACAATAACTAATGTACCTTTTGGAACAAAATTTCCTTTCATTCTTGAAAATTTTTCATGAAAATTAATCAAGAATGAAAGGAAAATAAAACAAACATCATAGTCACAATTAAATACCCTCCCCCACACCTAGACTATACATTGTCCCCAATGTATCAAAATTATTGCTCATTAACTTTAAAAGAATTAAGGGAATTAAGAAACTTCCCTGAAAAAGATTGAGCAATGTAAAGCATTGCGTTGATTTCCACGACGTTGCCAATCCGATTTCCACTGCTAGTCATTGAAAAATTCCTCATCCCCTGCTATTGATAAGCTCCAATAAGTAAAAATAAATATACAAAATCAAATACTATGAATAATAAAAATGATAAAGTTAGAATTTGTCACTTTAGTAAAACAATCACCACAACAATTTTTTTTATTTTTTTATTTTTTTTATATATAGCAAAAATAAAAAAATAAAATAAGAAAAGTCAGAGTGGAGCTGTTGGTGTTGCTGGTCCGTTTCGGTGCTACAAAGGGGTCATGGAGCTAGGAGAAGGGAGCTCGGGGAGGATGGGAGAGGGACCGAAAGAAGCTGGGTTCTGCGTTGGTGGATGCGGTTGCGCCATTTTGTTGATCGGCTCTGGTGGGTGTTGAAGCTGAGTCAAGATCGGTTGCTGTCACCGGAACTGCTGCAGTCGTGAGGAGCTGGCCGAAATTGCTGGACTTTGGGAGTTCAGGGAAAGGGTAGGTCGCAGGCGTTGTGCTACAGTCGGTAAGTGGGTATTGCTGCAGTCGGTGGAGGGGTGAATCGGCTGCTGATGGTGCCGAGAGCTTGCTGCTAGTGCCGAGAGCTGTTCGGTGATTGGAATCTCGGGAAGAGGGGAGAGTGGCTACCAGTCTCGGTTCCGGTGGGTTCCATCGGTTGGAAACTGAAGAACCTGCAGTCGGTTGAAGGTGCCAACGGGTTGCTTCTGCCGGTGTGTTTCTCGGTTCGTGAAGAGGGAGGGAACTATGGTGGTGCCGGCGGTGTGAAGCTAGGCGCGATTCTAAGTTCAGCTCTAGTGTGTTCGATTCTGGCAGAGGGGAGGTCGAGGAGCTACTGCAGATGGTGTCGGATAGACTACTGTAATCTGTTGGAAGCTCGAGCTATTACCGGCAGGGGGTCGAACTGGTGCTGCTGCGTTTGGTGGAAGATGAGAAAAAAAAATAGTAATAAAATAAAAGAAAGAAAATAAAATAAGTAAATACATTTTTTTTTCTTTAACAGAAGTGATGTTTTGATAAGGCGTGGGCACGCCCTATCAAATATGTGCTTCTGTAAATTTTTTTTTAAAAAACAGAAGTGTTCTCAACATAAGGCATGGGCACGCCTTATGTAAACACTTCTTCTGTTTTTTTTTTGTTTTTTTTTTATTTTAAACAGAAGTGTTCTCAACATAAGGCATGGGCACGCCTTATGTAAACACTTCTTCTGTTTTTTTTTTAAGAACACCAAACCGCATAAATCTTTTCTATTATTAATAAAACAACAAAAAATTAAAAAAATATTTACTAAACAGAAAATAAATAGAAAATTTGGGTTGCCTCCCAAACAGCGCTTTTATTTAATGTCTTTGGCTAGACATAGTCATGCCCAATTATACGTTGAACATTCCAACCCAATTCGTTCAACTTCATGCATTTGTAAACCTTCATAAAAAGGCTTTAAACGATGACCCTTGACCTTAGAGATCTGACCTGTATCCAAACTTTGAATTTCAATTTTACCACGAGGAAACACATTAGTAATAATATAAGGACCTAACCATCTAGAATGAAATTTACTAGGAAATATTTTTAATTTAGAATGAGATAGTATAACTTTCTGACCAATATAAAATCTTTTCTTGGAAACTATATGATCATGAAAAGCCTTTATCTCTTCCTTGTAAATCCTAGAACTCTCACAATCATTATTGATATTAAACTTAATGATTTCATCATCAAATTCCATTGTGAGTGTACCATCATGCACATCAATTTTAGTCCTAGATGTTTTTAAGAAGGGCCTTCCTAGCAAAATTAAAGATAGATAAATCATCATCCTCCATATCAAAAACATAAAAATCAGCAGGAAATATTAATCCATTTACTTGTACCAAAACATCCTCTAGAACACCTTCAGGATAAATGTTAGATCTATCAGCAAGTTGAATAATCACACCAGTCTCTTTTAATGGTCCAACATTCAAAGATTTATAAATAAACAGAGGCATGACATTAATTGAAGCTCCTAGATCTAACATTGCTCTTTCAATTTTAAGATTACCTACCTTACAAGGGATAGTAAACATACCTGGATCCTTGCATTTAGGAGGTAACTTTTTCTGGAGGACAACTGAAACATTCTTACCCATGCTAACAAATTCATTACCTTTCAGTTTCCTTTTGTTGACGCATAACTCCTTGAGAAATTTGGCATATCGAGGTACCTGTTTAATTACATCAAGTAAAGGAATATTTACCTCAATCTTGCGAAAGATGTCAAAAATTTCTTTTTCCTCATCCTGTTTTTTGGATTTAGATGATCTGAAAGGAAAAGGAGGAATTGGTGCCAAAACTTTTTGTTGCATGACATTAGGTTCCTTAAGGTGATCGAACTGTGGCTGGGATACAGTGACTTCCTTTTCAGCTTCTTCTTCTGGAATGCGCTTTCGGGTTGTCTTGCTAGACTCCCCTACCTCGGTTCCACTCCTCAAGGTCATTGCACTAACATTTTGTTTAGGGTTGATAATTGTTTGTGAGGGCAATTTTCCTTGAGATTCCAATCTGCTCACAGAAGTGGCTAGCTGACTCATTTGATCTTCCAGCTTCTTGATACTTGTCCTTGTTTCCTGTTGAAATTGTTGTGTATTAATTGCAAGTGATTTAACAATTTCTTCAAGAAACGTACCTGAACTTGAGGATGGCTGATGATGTTGTTGTTGTGGAGCAGGCTGACTATATTGAGAATTCTGAAAATGAGGCCTTGCTCCATAGCTAAAGTTGGGATGATTTCTCCACCCTGGGTTATAAGTGTTCGAATATGGATCGGGATTCCTTTGTGGTGGACCTGAAAATCCTCCAACTGCATTTGCGTGCTCATGAGGTTCATCTTGAAGTGTGGGGCACATGTCGGTTGGGTGTCCAGTGGCAGCACAAATTCCACAGGCTTTAACTTGTTGTACGTTTCCCATTCCTATAGCCAATTGTTGAACAACAGATGTTAGATTAGCTATTTGATTTTCAAAAGAATATGTATTTACCTCATTTACTCTTCTGTGAGGTATGTTTTGTCTGAATCCAAACTGTTGGGAATTAGCAGCCATGGTGGAAATCAAATCTCTAGCCTCTCTAGGAGTCTTGTTCACTATCGCACCTCCACTGGCTGCGTCCGTCATCCTTCTTTCCATGGGTAACAATCCTTCATAAAAATATTGAATTAAGAGTTGTTCGGAAATCCCATGTTGAGGACAACTTGCACAAAGTTGCTTAAATCTCTGCCAGTATTCTTGAAGAGTCTCAATATCTTTCTGCTTGATTCCACATATCTCTCTTCTAATGCTAGTGGCTCTTGAAGCAGGGAAAATTTGTCAAGGAACAATCTCACTATTTCAGTCCACGTGGTTATAGAACCAGGAGGTAAATAGAACAACCAATCTTTTGCTCTATCAGCTAGTGAGGACGGAAAAACTCGCATTTTAATTTGCTCTTCGGTAACTCCTCGTGGTTTCAGGCTTGAACATACCACATGAAATTCCTTCAAGTGCTTGTGAGGATCTTCATTCTCAAGACCATGGAATTTGGAAAGCAAATGGATTAAACCCGATCTTAATTCAAAATCTGCTTGCAGAGTTGGATAATGAATGCAGAGGGGTTGTTGATTTACAGGTGGCGAAGCCAACTTTCTTAAAGTTTGCTCTTCTTCAGCCATTATTTCTTCAATCTCAGAATCACTAGATGAATTGGTCAAATCAAGTGATAAATTCAGTTCAGGGGATGAAGATGTACCTTCTTGTGCCTTTTGAATTTTAGTTTCCTTCCTATTCCTCTTAGCTATCTTTTCAATCTCAGGGTCGTACGGGATTAATTCACCTGCACGAAAAGAACGGGGCATCAAAATAAATCTAATTAAAAATCAATCCTCGGCAACGGCGCCAAAAATTGGTGGCTGTCGAAACCAACAATAATAATTTCTACTCAAGATAAATTTAAACTATAGTATAAATGAGTAAGGTCATTTCCCAAGAGATTGGTTAGATTTATTTTTCTGCAATACAATTAAAAAGTAATATGGGGATTTTGTTGTAGTGAGAATAAAAAGGTAAATATATTAAAATGTAGTAGAGAAAAATCAATATGATGAAAACATCTAACCAAAGGAATAATCTTAGAATGAGTTCAGGGAATTGATCATTGATGCAAAAATAAATTCTTTTAATCTTTACCAAATTGGTTATGGTTATTGGTACGACCTAACAACCTATCTCTCCTTACTTCTTCAATAATCAGGATACGATCTCTAATTATTTCTCTTGCCAGTTAAACAACCTTAGATACGATCTTAAGATTTAATTTACCAACAGCATTGAAAACTAGAGAGACTACCAATTCTAACCAACAAACACACATGTAGATTCATTTAAGCTAGATTATATATCTTCTTAACATAGAATCGAAATCCTGTCTGAAATCAATTATGTTATTTACCACTTATATTAGAATGCCTAAACAATTACGGATTCAGGTTTCTAATTGACGATATATTATCCTGACAATTGAACAAAGGGCCCTTTTTGCACAATCAATCAAAACAATAATTTAAACAAGAACAGAAGACATATAAATAATAAAGATATAAAAGAACAAGATAAAAACTAATTAGATCTCACAATTCTTAAAGAACCCAAACTTTAATTATCCTTTGGCTAGACTAAAAACTTAGCAAGCCATAAGTTCAAATAAAAACACAAAAGAAAAAATAAAAATATATGAAGATTCAGAATTCAGAATGAGATCCCTAGCCTCTTCCACTCTTAGTCTATAAATACTAAATATCCTAGCCCCAGAATCTGTTTCCAAAGGAAAGTTCTCTGATTGAATTTGATTACAATTAAACTTCTTTCCTTTTTCCACCACTTGCCAAAGACAGTCATTGCAAATCTCTTCCTTAATAATTAAAATCTTCCACTTGCCATCTTTAGACTATTTCAGTTAACTTCAGCTACAAGTGATAGATCTCGACTTGAATTTCAAGATTTATTCTGATTTTGTGACTTGAGCAGAATTTGCAGCTTTTAATCCATTTTGTCCATTTTCCTTCATTCACAATACAAAATAGAAAATATAAGTCAAATCCAAAAATTAAGCATATAAAATAATTTAAATCATGGAAAAATATAACAATTAATATGTATATCATGCAACTTATCAGTGCCACACAGTCTTTCGATTTTATGAAAGAGTTTTTAGATTACAAGGAATTCGATTTTATTACTCGATATGAGTTTATGGGTTATAAAACCCAAGAAAGATTTTGAAAACTCTGTTTTGAGACTATAGGCTTCATGCATGGTTATTTCTTGTGGTATTCCGGCTGCACCACTTGGGGTGCCGGTACGTTGGCCCTTTTAGCACTTGACTCAACCTGTGTGGAAGATGTCGTGCTACTTGTGGTTTATGATTATGATGTTTTGGTAGTATCTCGTGCCCGCGCATCACACAATTATGTTACCCACACGGAGAGTGCCATTGGTGCCCGTGTCCTAGCTATGTGCTAGTGAAAGTATGTAAGATGGATACTACCCATGTTTTACGAAAGAGCTGTACGACCCTGATCCAGTCTACAGCCACTTACCATGGCCATAGGTAACATGTTTAGCTCTCTACGGAGAATGACACGTATCGCATGACTTAGTTATAGCCTGGTCTCCATAAATTAGTTATGAATGATAAATGTGGCAACGAATATGTGCCTTATGAATTTCAATGATTGGTTATGAACCAATACGTTTATGTAATGTTTACAAAGTAATTATGAAATGTTTCATGAAAGCTTCACAAAATGTTTATGACATGTTTACGAAAGTAAAACGAGATGATTATGGAATGTATGTGAAAAGCTTATGAAAGAATTTATAGCATGGTTGAGCATGATTCTTGCTTTGAACTTGCATGCTTTGTGACTTTTACGATGAATTGCATGAACTGATGATTTAAGTTTTTCCTTTTATTTAAAGTATGATCTTACAAATAATTTTTACATGATTTTCATATATATATATATATATATATATATATATATATATATATATATATATATATCAGGATTAATTTAAAGGTACTATCTTACTGGGCTTTTTCCCGAAAGCTCACCCCTCTACCTTCAAATCATTTGCAGTGTATGTATAGACGCTCCCTGCCGCGTATACGACGTAAGCTCGTGGGAAGAGCTACCATAGGCTACTTTTTGTACACGCAGAAATGTATACATTTACATTCCTGTACCAGACATATTTGTACGCACAGACACATATAATAGAAATAATTTGTAGGGATGTGATTTGTAAGGAAATGATGTAAAGAATATAATACTTGGGATTAGGTTGTAAGATGATTGTATAAATTGATATTGATATATTGAGTTGTAAAAGTGGATTGAGAAAGTATGCTTGGTAGTTGTGGATATCTAGGATTGTTGAAAACAACTAAATTGCAGATGGATAGGCTCATATATAAGCCGTTGTGCTGTCGAAATTTTTATCGGCCACATAAGTTAAAATATAAAAATTAAATTATAATTACGAGTAAAGTATTAGGATAAGTGTTTTGACATTGCACAGGAATACAACCTAAGTGAATAAGGGAATAAGTGAGTAAATTAAATTCAAAAAAAAAAATTTATCCCGATTTTCAAGGGTCAAGGGCCATTACAGTGTACTCCGTGGACCCCGGTACAGTACAATATGACTGAGGGTATCGAGTAATCTCAAGGATTTACCCCCCAACATCAATATCAACCAGCACTTTAGTCTCAAAACCTAGTGCTAGCAGGTCAGTGCAAGATCACAGAGCAATACACGACGACTCCAACATAATTTTTCTTATAAATCATATAAAAATCCAGTATGAGAAATTCAGTGTGACAGTCTACACGAGGGCTCTAGCACTGTTTCGTATTGAAAATCGGATAGGTGGTTCAATTCTTTCAAAAATGATATAAAAATCAGTGTTCAGTATAAAAACAGTGCATAAACGATATGTGAGTGGAGACTTCCCGAGAGGTCACCCATCATGAAATTTCTCTCACTTAAGCACACTTAACTTCGTAAAGCGTGCTATTTCACGCAGACAGTAAAAACAATAGCCAACCTATCCATATACCGTTGGAAACCGTTTTTCAATGATGAAAACACTAAAACATGCAATTATGAATTTTTCAACATTTTTAGTCCAATTCAGTCTATACGCAAGGGTAATATCGAGTTTTCTATCTCTACGATATCTGTTTAGTTACTCGAAATCATAAAATACGTATAATTATCTCTAAAACTTATATAAATTTCTTACCTCGATATTTGTCTGTAATCCTTGATCGTCTCAACGTAGTGAGTCGACGGGTCCGAACCACTTGGGTTATTTTTTTCAGGAACTCTTTCCTGAGATTTTTCAAATTTCCAGTATACTCGCCTTATTTTTCTTCAATTTTTCTCCTTTTCTAATATATATATATATATATATATATATATATATATATATATATATTACCTTTTTTTTTTCTTTTTGAATCATTTTCCTTTTTCCGCCATCTTTCTTCTTTGGTTTTCGGTTTACTGTTTACCATCTTCTTCCTCCTTCTCCAGTCTCTGCCATCGCCTCATCATCCTCGTTTCTGCCATCATTCTCACAACATCAGCCAGCTCCAACGTTCTCCCATTATCACCGTTTCCAGCTATTCCATCCACCTCTGCTCATACCCGACAACCAGCTACCATTGCCCCTGTTTCGTCTACTGCTTCAGCCCTCACTCTCTCGGCTTTTCCACCATTTTTAGGCACCTTCTGCTTCATCCTTCTTCTCTACCGTTTTTATGCCCTCCTCTTTCTAGGTTTTTCGTCTCTCTTCTTATCTCTTTTACTTCCATTTCAGAGGTTGAAGTTCTTTTGTTTCAGCTTCGGGGGTCAGCCAGATCAGCCTCCCACACCCGCTCTGCTCAACGGACCAGTCCCTCTGGCGTGCTGCTCTACCCCCGATTGCCTCAGCTCCTACCACGGCCACGACTCGGTTTCGGGGATCAGCCATCTTGACTGTTGCTGCTACCTCTCGGTGGCAGCAGCTTAATCCTTCCTTCACTGGCCTTGCTGTCCCCCTCTTGCTCCTCACTGCTTCACCATTTACTGGCCAGCTCTCACTCCTCTATTTTAACTCACCTCCTCTTCTTGTTCTCGGTTTTCAGCTCCCAGTCGAGGCCCAGCCAATCCCAGCACCCATCACCCTCGCCAACTAAGGAATAGTAAAGCTTGTCTCTTCCTTGTTGCAGCATCGACACAGTTGGGTTTCTACCGACCCACTGCAATTCCAAGCTTCCACGATTCTGTTTCCTCTCCTTCTGCCATCCCCAGCTTATGTACCGAAAGCATATATATATATATATATATATATATATATATATATATAGTTCAACAATGCAGCAGTCTTCGGTATTTACATAAATATAACTATATATATTATATAGGTGTACTAGGAGAAGGCTTTCCCATTCCTCTGCCGATTTCGCTGCTGCTCCATTTCATCTTCATCTCCATGACATCATTCCCAATTCAGCTTTCGGTTCTTCCTTCACATTAGCTTCTGTTTGTTTATGTATACACATATATATAGTTTGGTTTGTTCCACCAAACCACTGCAGTTTTCCATTTTCTCGGTACGGTCTGCCCAAACTTCTTCATTTCTTATTATTTTCTCATTTCCCACGTTTCCTATAATCATCTCATGCCATTGCCTCCTTTCATTTCAACCTGCCCCAGCTGCTTTCCTACCATTTTCCCTTTTCCTAGCTGCTGCAAATGGCAGCAAACATAGAAGCTCGGGATTGGCTTCATTTTGGAAGCCAATCCACGGCTCCTGTGTACTAAATTTGCATATGTATATTCATGTGCTTGTATGTATAGATATGTATAGTGATGTATACACATATGTTTATATTAGAATATATATATATATATATATATATATATATATATATATATATATATATATATACTTAATTGGATAAATACAGAAAACATTACACTTATATATATGTATGTACTTTATAGATTTTAACTATAATATATAAAATAATTTTAGTCTAATATTTGTATTCGTCTGGTACGGAGGAATTTACACATAAGATTTATCTCGTAAAATAAAAATTATTTTTTATATCAAATAATTATTTATTTTTCAAATTAAATTATTTTAATTAATTAAATTCGTATGTATCTCTCGTAAAAATTAAATTTTTAATTTAATTATTTACTAACTAAGTATGAATTTAATTCCAATTGATATTATTTAAAATCAAGTATCAAAAATTTCGTGGGGGTTTACATAGTGATTCAGACTCTAATTGGGAAGCTTCTTACTTACCCGATTTTGAGCACGCGGGTCATGTTTTTGTCACAACCGAGTGACCGATGACACTTCTAATAAATTATTATGTGATGCGTAATCATGTCACGTAAAAATTCATAGAATTAAATGAAGTTAGTGCATGAATAGTAAATATGATGTCAATAGTGCTATTCGATTTGAATAGTAATTTTAAAGCATTAAAAAGAAGTAAAATCCTTGCACAACCTTATAAGTGCTAGCAATACTCTCCCTAAACACTCTTAAACCATTTTAAAGACCCTCTTAAAATATCTAATAAGTTGGTGCTAGAAGAGTTAATAATAATCGCATAAATTAGTTTTTAACATTTTACCTTAAGATGCAGTTTGGTTTGCAAAAATTAAAATTCTCTTTAGAAATCATCTTACTTAACGAATTTCGAAGAATATTAAATTCTCGTGTTTGATTGCATTGGGGGAATGTTTAATTCTTATGTTTGGAGCAAAAAATTTAAGATTACTAAATAACACATTTTACTGTATTACCCTTTTGTATTAAAATGAATAACGCTTTGATGGAAGTTATATTTAACATTTTTATTTATTTATTATTTAAGCTTATTCATTTAACAAATGCTAATTAATTTATTTAAAAAACGTCAATTAATTAGTCTATTTATTTATAGGATATTTAATATGTAAATTATTTTAATTTATTTAATTAATTAAGCAGTCATTTGTAAGATGTAAATTAATCTATTCATATTTATCAAATTAGTCTATTCATTTAAGGATGTTTAATATGTCAATTATTTTGATTTATTTATTTAATTAAGCCATTCATTTTAATTGTAAGATGTCAACTAATTTATTTACTAAATTAACATATTTATTTAATTGGTCCATTTGTTTATAGGATGTTCAGAGGTAAAATGGACACAAAATGCAATTTTAAGTGACCACAATATTTATTGATCACCAATTTAGTTAAGAAATGTAACGATCCAAATTTTTACACAATTTGGTTGGGCTACAAGTCGATATTAGATCAAACAGTGAAATCTAACAGTTTCAATTAAATTTCTTCTACAAATAGTCATGTTCACATTCCCCCAAGCACATCTCATCTACATTACTGTATTTATAAAAATTTTAGATACAAAAGAATTTCTTAAAACTAGGTATACCTTTGACACAGAAATATACTCCGCGAAATCACAGCTGTGCGAAATGCCTTACTAACGAAAGCGGTCCAAGTTATCGATGGGCTCTGTGGAGGAAAGTAAATGGCAAGTTCAACATGTTCAGTAAGAAAAACCCCATGGCAGGTGGATAAATATACTATATATATATATATATATATATATGTATCTGCCAAATCCAGAACATTTCATAAGGTACACAAGTAGTTCGGCAAATTCAAAGATACCAAAAATGGATTTCAGAAACCAGAACATATATCGGTAGTAAAATTAGCTATTGTGGTAAATACAAAAATTTCAGAGCTTCCAGTAGCAAAATAACGAATTTCCAGACATCACAGTTCATGCAGACAGTTAAGAAAATATTTCAAATATTCACAGAGGCACTGCCAGTTTTCGTAAAATCAAAGTAGGAAAAATTCATGGTAATTTCAGTATGAAAATGGAACTGAAATCAGTACCATTTTCTAAAACTTTAAACAACATTTAAAAATGATGATGGTGTGACTCTTTGGTCCCGCATGATTCAAGAGGTGGCCCCCACGGTCTGTTATGCATTAGAATATTCAGTTCCATATGAAAAAACAATCACACAATCAATTCAGAAGTTCAAATAGACGAGACAAGACAAACATGCTATATCAGATATCAGAAATGACAATTGACCAATGTTGGTGACTTCGGGCAATCATGAGCCAAGTGTACTGAGATGTCAATCACCTGAAAGTGGTCAGCTACCCAATCGGCTCATAATCAGAATGTCCGAAGACCAGAAATAGAATCAGAAACACGGTACATCGTACTCGCGTGCGTGCTGCACGGTACATCGTACTCCGTGGACTACAGTAACAGTAATAGTAACAATTCAATAATAGTACAGTTCAGTAACAGTGACAGTTCTGTAACAATAACAGTGTAGCATGACTAATCATCGCCTTTATCTCAAAATCAATATGAGTTTGACCGTGCGACACATAGTCAGCACACACTCAAGCACATTTCATCAGTATTTCTTTATAAACAAATGATTTTCCTCAAGTCGCATATAAATTCAGTTTGATTCATAAAACCCTTTAAAGAGGCTGACTAGCCCTTTTTTAGTTAAAATCCTAGTAAACAGTCTATGAAATTTAAAATTCGAGATTTTTGATTTTAAACAATAATTCAAGTCATATCAGTATCTATGCAAACCATTTAAATTCAATTGGTAAAATTAAGCTGATCAACCAAGCTAAAACCTCTAATTTTCAGAGCCATAAAATTCACCATAGATTTTTATGTAAGTTCGGTACTGTAAAATTCAGACTAAAATTTTATATCAACAAATATACAAAAATTACGCGTATTTATCTCAAGCAGCTACGAGAATTTTTCTTACCTCAGTGTTTGTCCGTAGTCCTCAACGCCTCAACGTTGTGAGTCAGCGGGTCCGATCCACTCGATTTATTTCCCCAAAATTTCGTACCAATATTTCTAAAATTTTGAACCGATATTTTCGACTGTCTTTTCCTCGGGTTTTTCTAAAATTCTCGGAGCACTTTCTTTTCTCTTCAATATATTAAAATATACATATATTTTACTCCTTTTTTTTTTCAAATTAATTTTCCTTTTTCCTGTTCCTTTCACGCCATTCCCTTTTCTTCCTCCTTCCTCCTTCTTCCTCGTGAGTCATCCTATGTTACCATCTTCCTCATCATCACAGGCTTCTGTTACAATTCCCTCGGCGTTGTTTCTCTGCTCTAGTCACATTTTTCGTCTAAGTCTCAGTTTTTAGTTCCTTGATCCTCGGAAGGAAACCCCCTGACACCATGTCTTCTCTATTTCATTTTCCTTTCCTGAGCAACCCCACACATTCTTTTGCTTTATCCTCTATCTCCAGTTTACCACAACACTCTCGACTCTCCACCATTTCTAGCTCACCGTCCTCCAGTCTCCTCCCTACTGCCTCACCATTCGCTTCAGCTTTTCACCTCTGTTTTCGGGTTTCTCTCTGTTTCCAGCAACTCTGCAAGTTTCTGCCACACGCCTCTCTGCAGCAGCCATCCTTCACTGAACCTTCTACTGTAGTTTTCCAACCTCCTACCAGTCAGTTTATGATCGTCCTCCTTCCCCCTCGTTTTTTCTGTTGGACTGAAACAACTTGTAGTTGAATGGTGTAAACAGTAGCAACAATATGGTATCATGAAGATGGCTGGTTCCAGCAGCTACGCCCACTCCTTGCACTTCATTTTTTTAGGTTGTCGTTCTCGGGTATCCCTCAGCTTTCTCCTTCTATATCTTCTTTACTGAACCACTCGATTTTCATTTTCATTTTTCTTTTCTGTTCACTTCCAATGCTCTGCACATTCCTTCCTTTCCTACCACCTTCCATAGTACATACATATAATATAAATATATAGGCATTTTGTAAGACCCACTTTCGGTGATGTATTCCCTATGATTAATATAATGTAGCACATTTTTCATATGTTAAATTGAATCATAAGAAGAGAGTTTGGCTTGAATGAAGTTACAAAGAGAATGAATGAACATCCATGAATCAATGTAAAGGTTAAATAAGGGCTGAAGTGGCCACAGACTGAATGAATGGAACTCAAACGATCAGACCGAATATAAAGACTTAAAAACACGAAATGATAATTCAGGACTGCGAATTATAAGTATCCTTTACGTTTCCATGCAGTACACACAAGTCACATTGTATGTGAATCATAAGAAATGAACATTTCTATGTTTTAAGTGGGATTAGAATCCAAAACGAGTATTGAAGTAATGAAATATGAGTTAGCCTTTGAAAATTTGGAAAAAAAAAAACAGCAGGAATACTACAGATGAATGCCAGATCGATCTCTTATTCAAAGCAGATAGATCTCTCATTCAAGCAAATCGACCCCATATGATTTTGTAAGGAATAGATTGATCCCTTCTTAGGTGCAGATCGATCTCTATTTGATCCTGCCAGGAGCAGATCGATCTCTCCCTATGAGCAGATCGATCTCTATTTGCTTCTGCTTAGAGCAGATCGATCTCTCTCCATGAGTAGATCGATCTCTCTCCATGAACAGATCGATCTCCAGTTGCCTAGCAAGGATTGATCCCTTCCCAAAGAGCAGATCGATCTCTCCCCGTGAAACAGATCGATCTCTAGTTACTTCTACCGAGCAAAGATCGATCTCTCCCCAAAGAGTAGATCGATCTCTCCCCAAAGAGCATATCGATCTCTCCCTCACAAACTGAATATTTTGATAGCTTAACCAAGGGAAGATTGATCTCTGACCCTGGGAGATCGATCTCACCACCCCTGCTTTATAAAAACCTGATGGCCAAACCTTTTCTTCAGGAAATCACCTCACCCCTCCATTTTTAACCAAAAAGACCAAGCTTTCTCACTCTAGAATACACCCCCTTCCAAAAAGATTTGAGAAAAATCTATTAGAGCAAAGTTGTTCATTGGGAGAAGGAGAACAACATAGTTTGGAATCAAAACTCAACTTGTTGAATTGAAGGAGCAAAAGAGTCTTCCAATTTCGGACAAGAGGAAAGTTGTGAAACCTAAAATTTTCTCAATTTATTTATTATTTGGAAAACTAAGAAGTAATTAAGAACTCAAAATAATATTGTGCAGGCTCGAAACCACCGAAGCACTATGGTTAGTGACGTGGGGCCCGTTGACACTTAAATCGAGGTAAGACTCCAAGTCTGAGAATTACTTAAGAATTATATGTTAGAGGATGAAATGATGTATAGTAATGGAAAACTAGGGTATTGAAAGTGAAAAAATTAGTGAAACTCGGGTTTACGATAAATCGAGAAAAAAAGGGCCTAAAAATGGAAATAAATCTGGAATAAATTCTAGAAATTCCCAACAATTATTCCGAGGTCATAGAAAATTAATATAAGGTGAAATTTACTTGAGAAATCAAACAAGTGGAAATATGGAGGTTTCAGAGATCAAATTTATTTTTAAGATAAATTGAATACTTTAAGCCATTTTACTCGGTATTTGACCAAATCGCACGAAATGGGCTCAATCAGGGAATTTTTCTTAAACAAGTGATCCACAAATTTTTATCAAACATACTAGAAACATAGTATAACACTTGAGAAGTGGACATTTGGAAAAAAATTGGACTAGAATAATATTTCTTGAATTCTTCTAGAAGAGGATAGAAATCTGTCCCCTTCAGCCTGCCGACCTAGTCCTCATTTTGTCAAATTTGAAGACCTTAGGGTAATCAATTCAAGCCAAGTTTTTCAAGTCTGAAAGTAGACTTATGGAGCTTTCAAGAGGCATAAAAATCAACCCCAAAGGAATTCTAGGTCGAGAGATATCCCCTTCCTTTCATGTCGTAGGCAGTACTTCCAAACCCTCAGTGCGTGATTTTTCCAATGACCTTCCGGCCAGTTTCAGGTGTCGGTCAAGATGGATCACATCTTACTCATCCAGTCCTCTATAACATATAAAAAATTCAGCCATAAATACGTTCATTTGCGAGGTGAAAAACACAAAAGAAAAACAATGGACAAATCTGCCCTATTTTTGGTAAGTGAAGAACTTGGAATTTTTGATTCTTTGGCTGAGTTTTCTTGTAGTTTTTGATGATTCTAAGTTCTATACATATTAAATTACAGTTGAGGATCAATTTGGAAGAAGAAAAACGTGGTCAACCTTGGTCAAACCCGAGGTAAAGTTGATGGATGATGATGAAGTTTATATATGTTGTTATTTGGTGTTGTTGGAAGATTTTTAGTTAAGTAGACTTGGATGATTTAATTTCTATGAATGATTTAAGGTCTGGACAATAAGGTGTTGAGAAAGCCCGATTTATAGCTTAACTTAGTATAAAACCGAAAAACGAAAGAATTGAAAATTTGACAAAGTGACTAGCGTGATTTATGAACTTGAATGAGTGTTAAGGTTACTGAAGTAATGAAATGAGAAATTAGAATAATGAAATTTACCAAAATCGACACTAAATCGGTAAAACTGAGAAAATCGAAAAAGTTGACTGAAAAGTTAAAATTGGTCAAACTTCGAGAAGATAAATCAAAATTGAGTATGTTAAGATGAAATTAATCAATATATGATGAATTGATATCATTTTGGGTAGTTCAAAATTTTGGCACGTAAATCGAGGTAATCTCGAGACCCGACAAGTTTGCACTGCCCTATGATTTATGAGGTAAAGGATGTGATTTAAAGTAGTATTGGTATTCAAATACCTTACTTTAGCTTAAAAATGTGTTGAGCATATTAGTTTTTACGAATAATAATTTCGAACCCAAAAAAGTTACTATGCACTCAAAAATCGAGAAAACTGAAAGAAAAACCCTATTTTTCGAGCTCTTAAAAAATGTACTTTTGATATCTGTGACATGTTTTAAATAAAATTTTGTTATGTGAAAATGAAAAATATGATTTCTACGAGTTTACGGGTGAAAGGACCCGAAATATGATTAAATCATTATTTCTATGAGTTTACAGGTGAACGAGCCCAAGAAATGATTAAAAATATGATTTCTATGAATTTATGGGTGTATGGACTCGAGATATGATTTTCTATGAATTTACGGGTGTACGGACCCGAGATATGATTTTCTATGAATTTACGGGTGTACAGACCCGAGATATGATTTTCTACGATTTTATCGGTGAACGGACCCGAGAAATGATTTTAAAGAAATGTTTTAAGACTGAGGCTATATGTAAGCTATGAGAGCTATCTTAAGTTGTCGTGTGGGGTCTAGACCGTCGTGGAACATGCCTCATACCACCTGGTGTATGTTTAGTCTCTTGTGGTGCATGTTGAACTGCGTCGGGTAATTGTACCACTCGGTGTGATGTTTACCCCACTCTCCGTTAAAGGGAATATATGTTTATTGGCGAGGGGCTCTGTAAGACCCTGATCCAGTCTACAGGCCCTTACCATGGCCATTGGTGACAGGCCCTAAAGGTATTACCGCAAGTGCACGGGTCGTACAAGTAATAATGGGATTTGAGTCCCGAGTTATCGTCCCACAGAGAAGTTGATTAGCCTAATTAACTACCGATTAATCTTACCCTAAGTATATCCTAGCAACTTATGAAATTAAAGTGGGTGATCTAATAAGGCTAATTAAAAATACTAGAAAGCAATAAAATAATAAAAACTAAAGGAAATAAAACCTAGCAAAATTTACTTACAGTACTCCAAGCAATTAAAAACAACAACCTACAAAAGAAAAATTAAAACAGTTAAAACAAATTAACGCTATTAAAATGTGAATATAAAAATAAGGAATTAATTAAACAAACTTAAAATGAAATGTGCATGCAAATTAATCTAATTAATAAAAATTGCAATTTAAACTAACCTAAGATCTAATAAAATAAAATCCTAGAAAAATAATCATAAATTTAAATGTCTAAACTAATGGATCAAAATTTACTCCTAGATATATCTAAAATACTAAATTAACACTAAAATCTAACTAATGCATGAAACACATTTTTGGAATTTTCACTAAAACTTAAAATGCATAAAATGAGTTTATCTAAATTAATATTAAGCAAAACCCTAATGCTAGAATGAAAATTACTTAGTAACCTAATTAAATCTAAATTAAACTAATTAAACAAAGCAACTATGCCTATATGCACAATAAAAATCATCTAGCTAAGCTAACTAATAACTTGAAATTAATCTATGCATGCAAAATGAGTTAAGCCACTATATTAGGAAAATGCCAAACATGGCCTTAGGTAATATCAAAACCAGTGGTCCCGATTATTGTCACTGTGCTCATTTCTTCTCCAATGCTTGTTCTGCGTCCAGGCGTGTTCTACTGCTCTCGGGTTTGGTTGTCTCCAGGTGTTGTCCTGCACTTCCGTATACTGCTACTGGACACCAGGTGATCGCAGTAGCATAGTCGGATCCAGTACTGTCGTTTTGCACCTCAGCTGTGCACAGCTCCAGCTTCACCAACGTACTGTAGCTGCTGTCATATTCTGAGCTAACCAGAGAATGTCCAACACGCCTGCTGCTTCCCAGTCCTCTCGTCCATCAGCTGCTCAACCCGTCATGCTCCTCATTTGCCATGCGTCTACTCTGCAGTAAGCTCAACCTGTTCTGCTCTGCAATCAGTCCATCTGGAATCACAACCAACATTTGATCAGTAAAATTGCACTAAAACAGAGCAAACTAGAGAACGAGAAGGCAGAAACGACAGCTTCATCCTCTTCAAAATGATGCGCACAGCAACCCCAGCACACACAACAGCAAGTTGATATCTGCCTAGCTAGTAATACGTGCTTCAGCTTCAGCGAGCACTTTCCCGTAACTGAGAGCAACCTGAAAACAAAACAAAATTCAAATGAGCAATTAGATAACCCGAAAGAGATGATAATGCAAAGAAATAAAGCAGCAGATTAACAGCCTTGACCCTAGAACTAAAACTTGAGATACAAAAACTGAACAGAAGCTAAACAAGTCAAATGACTTCCCGGTAGAAACCAAGCATCGGCACAATGAAGTCATGCAAAATATGCAGAAATTAAGATGAACAGGAGTAAACTCTCAGGACAGAGCAGAATAGAGGCATGAATTGGTCCCCATTCACTGCAACAATCCAGAATTTGCTCTACACCAGCAGTAGCAGTTCCACCAGCCTCGGCAACACCACGACAAGCCAGCAGCTAAACGAGCAAAACAAGGGAACTTAGCTCCTCACCCAGTATCTTCCCCTCTGCTCAAAACTCGATCACGATTAAGAAGGTAAAAAGAAAAAAATAAAAGAAAACGAAACTGGGAAAGGAACAACCATTAATCGGAAACGATGATTATCATTCAAAGAGCTTAAATGTGCTGAATCTAACAAGGACTGAAACTTGCAAAGCTTAAAAATGGCGGCTGCCATCAACGTGAAATACAAAAGATCTAACTAGAAAAAAATTTGAAACTTTTCGTAAAATAAAAAGGAGGTTGTCAATGAACAATAAAATAAAAAGAGTGGTAATCAGAACAATTGTGACTAAAAATAAACAACAAAACGGAAAGATTTCTAAAAAAAAAACAAGAAGAAAATAATCCTAGCAATTAACCTAAAAACTAAAGGAACTATTTACCCTAGACTACTCCTACCCTAAATTACTTACCTTACTCCTACTTTCTTAATTCCTAATTTTCTACTTTTTTTTCAATTTCCATCATGTTCTATTTATACACAAACATAGGGGTACAATGGTAAATTTTTATCCTAGATGAGTTGGCATTGTTTGGCCACTTGTCTTCATTTGATTTGTTGCAGAGTAGATATTTTCACGTCATCAGTCTTTTTGTCCAATTAGTTGTGCGATGTGGCCCGGTGTGTATCTTCCAGAGGGTTGGCACGGTGTCCTTCGATCTTATCGTTTCGGAGCAAATAAAATATGGACACCTGGCATCACACGTGTCCAAACGACTGATGACTCGGTCTGTAAATTAGAAGTGGTCCTGTCTCCTTTAGCTCGTTTTTAGCCCAATTTCGTCTGAAACGACTGAGTTTCATCCGGATTTAATTTGCTATGTGATTTATAAGTTGCATGATTTACAAATTACATGCTATTAGTTATGATATGACAATTGTTTGACTTGACTTTCGAAACTAAATATGTTTCAGTTAATATTCACGTGCATGATATTTTATAAAGCTTATATCACAATATTTTGCATTCACATGTTTTAATGCTAAGACTGCTTTAAATGTATGTCTTACTGAACTTGAAGAGCTCACCCTTTATTTTTACCTCTCAGATTATCTTAAGTAAATTGTCACTCCTACCTGCCGTACAATAGTCGTGGACTGGCGGACTCAGTCCTTTCCAGGCTATCTACAGTACTAGTAAGGTATATTTTACTTTATCTACGAGACTTCCTGTAAAGTATAGACAATGTTGTAATAATGTTTTGGGATGTAAAATAAGAAATATGAATGTAACTAAAGTTGTAGTAACGCAGTTTAAACCTTACTATATATTCTGGATATGTAAAATGTGGGAATGAGAATAGATGTACTGATAAGTAAAAGAAAGAAATTGAAATCGACTAGTTGCGATTATAAACTGCGTATTTGTACATTAACGAAAGATTAAGAAATGGGCACTAATAGGAATACAACTTAAGTAAAGGATATATATATATATATATATATAAAATTTACCCCTTTTTTTACGTTTTCGAGGCGTCACAAAAGTCAAGCTAGATGAGTTTCCAATACACAAACTCTAAGTATGTTTATCTAGATGTTTTTATGAGTTGATTGGTGTATGTAGTGTTAGTTGAAACTACCTAGAATATAGTGAATCAAGCATGACCTAAAATGGGTTTAGTGTGAGAAAATGAGATATGGTTTATTAGATGATAAATGGATTATACTAAGGTTTTTGTAGTGTTATATGCATGATTTTGAGATGATTATGTGAAATCAATTTATGGGATTGGTCAAAGTGATGAAATGTGCATATTTGGTGTTTGTAAAAATGCATGAATGAATGGAAGAGTTAAGGTTAGAGCAATGCAAACCAAGTGCTTAATTTGATAACTAAGAAAGTTTGCTAAACCAAATTGGACTAGGAATGGCGTGATGGATGTTCAACCCCCAAGCCATGGTTGAATGTGATTATAGGCCAAACTCAAATTCAATCTATTCGATAAGGTTGATGGACCTAGAATTTGGTCCAACGAGTG
Source organism: Firmiana major (assembly GCA_033439115.1). Classification (NCBI taxonomy): domain Eukaryota; kingdom Viridiplantae; phylum Streptophyta; class Magnoliopsida; order Malvales; family Malvaceae; genus Firmiana; species Firmiana major. The sequence continues at coordinate 50,204,533 of CM065897.1, forward strand.
AAAATGGACCTAAGGAGCCCCATGGACTTAGGTGTAATGATTAGTATAATTGAAACGGACTTAAGAGAGAATTAGGCTTAATGAGATATATGGACTAGGATGAAGTCAGATTATGAGTTATCAATATTGAATCATATGATAGATGAATGTTTACAGCTCCCGAGGATAAATCCGAAGCCAATCACGAAAAGCAGAAAGGAAGAAGAAGTTGCTTCCAAGTGAATTGAGGTAAGAGAATTGTGTTGGCCCCTAGAGGTATCTGTAATCATTTTTTGGTGCATTATGGTTTTCTAGAATGTTTATTGGACATAGGAAAAGAAATAGATGTTTGAAGGGCAAAGAAAATAGGGGATTTTGCAAAAGTTCATGAAAAGTAAGAACATGAGGTTCTTGAGTTTTTTACTGCTTTTTAGCATGTGAATTGGTAGGTTGGCTAGCTGTTAAATGGTTTTGCAACAAAATAGCATGATGTGATTTATTAACCATCCTTTGCACACAAATGAGCCACCTACATGAGTTTTGTGGAAACAAGCATGCTAGAGAGCTGCTCACACGAGATTTGATATGTTTATAAATACCTTAGTGCTGGAGTGATACTCGCACTAGAGTTTTACATGCATGAGTGCTAGAGCTTAGCTTGCACTAGTTTTCACATGGATTTTATGGCACGGTGCTGGAGCATTGCTCGCACTAGATGTCTACTCTACATTTCAGCCGTGCTAGAGATTACTCGCACATGATTTTACAACATGTTGGGAGCCGTGCTAGGAGCTTCGGGTAGGCTGTGTGCCACACCGATTAAATAGGCTCGCACGTGTGTATTGAGATGTGGCGTGATATGATGTGATGATATGAGTCCACGGAGTATGTTGTACCGTTCATATAGCATGAAGTACACTGTACCGTGTATAAATATGATATATATCGTCTTCGGACGATGACTATTCTGCTATGGACCGACTGTCACGACTCTCAACTTACCAAAATACGTACAAATTTTTCGCATTTTCATGCATTATTTATTATTCGTCCTTCCTCGATCGTGAACAGCTACTCTCCTCAACAGTTGGATTGTGTGTCAACGTCTATCTCATTCCACCATACCAATTTAAATTGCATATTATTTATATGTAAACACTTGTATAAATAAATCAGAGTTATTGTTTACATTGCTTTACATCCCCAATAGTTACATACAAAATGCTACTGTGCTATGGAAAGTTTAGATACAAAAAATCTCATCAGTGTGTATACCTTATGCGATGAGATGCTGTGGATACCAAAAGGGAACGCCTCCAGTCACGCTCAATCTATACTCAAAGCTCTATAAAGAGGGGGAATATAAGGGGGGTGAGAAAACCACACGCTCAGTAAGGCAATCATGCAAACAGGTAGATACTGCACTATCTACGTGATCGTGATGCCATGCTCAAAGCATACATTTCAGTATTTTCTCAAAATATGAGTTCATGCTTGTGTTAATGGTATGTAAAGCATTCATGCTATTAAAATTCAGTGCACAATTCAATTCAAAGCATGGAATATCCATCATGCATATTTCACAAATAGGGCATGGAAAACACATCACGCGTACGTGCACTTTAAAACCATTAACAAACCGTCATCTCAAAACAATCCAACACTAGTCAATACTCAGCCCCTCCCTCGGACTGTCCTGACCCACAAATCATTTCAAACATGGATTTATTCACAAAGCAATAGACATGTGAGATAGACAATACAATAAGGGAAATATCCTCTAGGACTATGGTCATATCCTATGATACCAGCTACACGGATCAAGTGTGAGGGGTATCACCACTATCTACTTCCGCACAGGAGGTGGGTCAAATCCAACCCGTCGGTCCATAACAAATCTCGTCTGAAGACGGCATAACACAATCTCAACATGGTACAACGTACTCCATGCTATATGCATAGTATAACATACTCCATGACCCATATCAACACATCATATCACGCCACATCTCAAAAATGCACATCTGAGCCTATTTAATCGGTACGGCGTCTTGTCTACCCAAAACTCATAACACGGCTATCAACATGTCAAATTCCCAAAATGCATGTGCGAATCTATTTAATCGGTGTGACATCAAATCTACCCGAAGCTCTAAGTACGACAACAAATAAGGTGGGCATCTAATGCGAGCTATGCTCCAACGTCACACCCCAATTCCAGGTGTCCTTCATCCATAGAAATACTATTTACGGTTGGGCTGTGAGGCGATGCAATTACTAATATTTCATAATTTTTACAGCGAAATATTTAAAATTTTAATTCACACTCTCAGGTTTGTATAGATATGCAAAATCATTTGTATAATAGTTTATCTTTACATAACATGTCAGACCCGAGTTTTTTATTTATGTATGTAGCTTGTACCTTATGATTCCTATGTGTACGAACGTTATATTTCATAGTTGAATCATAAGAAGAGTATTTACTACCATGCAATCGATTAATTTAAGAAATAAAAAATGCATGTAAGCTACATAACAGTGAGATAAGGGTTCAATTAAATTTTTGAGCAAGTACAGGGGTAAAATGATCAATTGACCGAAATTCGGTATAAATACGATGAGACAATTTCATTAAAAATATGAAATCGAGAAATCTTGATCAATAACGAGGAAAATATTGAATTTCGAGTCCAATTGATCGAGATATGAATTTAATTAATATTTTTAGAATTTTTATCTCGAAAAATGAGCTCGAAAATAGTGAAAAAAATATATCGAAAAGGTAAAATCGGACTGATAAATTCATTTACGGACTAAATGAATTTAATTGAAATTTTTGAGAATTTTTCGGATATTTTTGGGACTTTTATTATTATTTTAATGAATAAAATAATAATAATAATTATTATTTATAAATAAAAGAAAAAATGAATTGAAAAAAAAAAAACGAAAACAGAAAACGGATTGAAATTTTGGGGAGAGAGAAACGAAGCCGACGCAAACCGAGGGAAGAAGAGCTCATCGGACGGCCACCAATCCGGCGACGCAGCGACTAGCGAACGACCGAAAAGGAAGAGGGGAACCCCGCGACCTCCCAGCCACCAGGACGCGCACCATCGGCGCCGAAATCCGACGAATCGAAGGGAGAAAGCCGTGGAGGAAAAGAGGGCATTCGGCGGCCACCGACGGGAGTTGGCTCCGATCGAGGCCAACTGAGAGGTCCCCTATCCAAGATGCGTCGAACGGTGGCAGCGGCACGTCGGGAACCGGCCGGGCGATGCCGGCACGGCTAAATCACCCCTGAACCGGTCGGCGGTTCAGGGCAGAACCTTCCAAAATGAACGGGACCGGTTCAGCCAAGAAGGAGAGAGAAAAAGAGGAAAAAAAAGAAAAAGAAAAAGAAAATTTTTTAGGATTTCATCGGACTTCGGGTAAGTCAATATGAGGTCAAAAGTGACTAATTTAATTTTCGATAAATTTATTTAAATTATATTTAATCGGAAATTGACCCGGAGTTAAATATACGAAATTGTGCAGCTCGACGATTAATTCCAAACGGAAGCCCGATCGAACTTCGATTCGCACACCATCGCACAATCTCGGGTAAGTAAAGTTCATTTACGACAATTTAAGTGATTTATGCGCATTGAAGATTTAATTTACGCATTTCGGATTAAATTTCAGATTTAGTGAATTATATTCGAAAAATTGAAATAAATGTCGTAAATGATATACGGGCTATCCAAAGAGCTTGGAATAAAGCCCAATGGGTATTGATAAGCCCAATGAGTCGATAGACCCTGATGAACAGGCTTAATATGGATTAAGGCCCAATTAAAGTGTTTAAGGCTCATTAAGAGTAAACGGGCCCATTTAAATAAAATGAACTGTATTAAATGTGTAATACAGTAGGAAAAGTGTAATTAACTCAGTGAATGGTTAAATGCAGCTCCAGAGTCATATTGAGAGTTGACCGGACTGCGTAGATAGCACAGAGGAAGAGAGGTCACACGACGTGATCCGAGGTAGGGGACTCTTGCAAGTAGCTAGAGATATCTGTGCATATTTTCGTTGGATTTTACATTCACTGAAATTGTTTGAGGGTCAGAGAAAATCTATAATAATTCTAAGGACCCGATATGGGTAAATTACGATTTTGCCCCTAGTTAGGCAAAAAGTGAAACTTTGGAAAAAGTTGTAAAAAGCATAAAAATGATGTTTTAAATGGTTTTTACTGCTGTGTAGCAGAAGAGTAGGTGGATGAGCTAATGTTTTAAGGTCGATGTAAACTAAGCACACTTTATAGTGCTAATTTTAATGATTTTAAACATCCCTATTTTTAAAGAGCCATCTACCAAATTATGTGGAAACAATAGTGCTAGAGCACAACTCGCATTTGATTTCAGATGTTTTTCACATACATTAGTGCTGGAGGTTTACTCGCACTACATTTATTTGACATGCATGATAGAGTACTAGAGCGTTGCTCGTACTCAGTTTTTATGTGATTTGTGCATGATAGAGTGCTGGAGCGATTAGCTCGTACTCGAGTTTCACATGAGATGCATGACAGAGTGCTGGAGCGTTGCTCGCACTCGATTTTTCATGATTTGTACATGACATTGTACTTGAGCGATTTGCTCGTACTTGATTTGTAATGAGAACTATGCATGACCTGGTGCTAGAGGTTTACTCGCACTAGTGTTGATATTTTGACATGCATATACAGTGTTTTGAGGCGGAGTGTTGACGTGTGTCACACTCAAGACGGGCACTATAGTTTTTCGTGATATATACACATGTTAGAAAAATCGTGACGATTTTCTCCGTGTAGACTGAGTGTCACACTGTTGAGATGTTCTCACGTGGATTTAGAGACGTGGCATTGATTCCATAGTATGAGGGCTAAGACCTATGGCAGGCACCCCGACTATGATGTATTTCCATGGTATGAGAGGCTAAGACCTATGGCAGGTACCCCGACCATGATGTATGGGTCCACGAGTGTACGTTGTACCGTGCATGTGGCATGGAGTACATTGTACCGTGTTTTGTGTTGTGGAGTTGTGGAGGAGAGTGTTGATAGCTGGCGGTTGTGATGGACTGACCCCCCTCCCGCTACAGCAGTGATAACCTGCACACCGAGTACTGTGTTGCCTGAGATTTCACCACATGTTAGGATATGTACATAGTCCGAAGATGCTCTCTTACGGTAAGATCCTTAAGCCCAACATCCTTAAGCCAGAGTGGGCAGGGAGGCTCTGTTCGACGGGGAGGCTCTCTTACATAGTCTAGAGAGATTGTATTTAGCCACTGAGTCTCGCATGATATATCACATGTGTTTTATGATACGGGTAGACCTAAGGGATGGGTCGAAACCCAGTTTATTTGTGTTGTGATGAGAAATGTCATATCTACTATGTTTTAAATGTAAATGGCATATTTTATATAAAGGTATTTTTAAATGATTAAATATGCACTGTTTTGCATGAATTCCTCTGATTGATAAACCAGCATGTGTTTAGTACATGGGATTTTAAATCTGTACTATATTATATATATTTTAAACATGCTTTTGAAATGAGAGAAGGAAAGGCAAAGTACTATTTTTAGTAGATAGTATGGATGTCTACTTGCTTGCCTGATTTCCTTACTGAGCGGGTTGATAGATCATCCCATTCATTTTCCCCCATCTCTACAGATTCTCGTCAGTAGATCGAGTCGATCAGGGTATTGCATTCCTTTGATTCGCTGCCACTCCCCATCTAGCGAAAGGTATACACATGCGTACTCTTTTGTATCTGAACAATGCATAAACACAGTGATGTACACGTTTTAATATGGGGGATGTAATGATGTAATTATATTTAAGTATATGAATTTACTTATGATATGAATGTCATGTATGTATGATACGAAAAAGAATGGTAAGGTATGTATGGATAAGGAGACTAATGCTTATTCACAGCCTAACTGTTGAGGAGATAAAGGTAAGTAAAAAGTGAAAAATTTGTTGTGGTTTTTGGTAAAGTCGCGTGTGGGAGGAGGGCATGACAGAATGGTATCAGAGCGTAGTTGGTCTGATGTGAATACGTGTTAGTAATTAGGAAAATGTACATCCCCAAATCATTGTGTTTTGTTCAGTTACAATTGTGTATACAAGATGGGAGTTGACAAATTAATGTTTGTGAATGCAGGAATCTAGCCATTATGGCAATTACCCGTCGTGGTAGAGGGACGAGGGGTAGGGCTGGAGGCCGCAGAGGTAGGTCGGCTAGCCAGGGTGAGTCTTCGACTACCCATACACCCCCAGGTACTGCTGAGGTACCAGATACGACTGAGGCATGCTTCACGAGGATAGAGCGTAGCCTAGAGGCGATAGTAGGGCTGTTGGCACAGACTTTGCCAGGTAGACAGAGACAGGATGCAGAGACTGCGACTGGGGAGGCAGTTGCACCTGATACACCTGTGCAGCATGTACAGAGGCCACAGACTATTGATACTCCTACACCCCCACCAGTTCAGGGTGGTAGAGGATATGGGTGTGATTTGGATCGGTTGCGACAGTTCCAAAAGCTTGGACCTCCATCTTTTCGAGGGGTCAAGGACCCAGCTAGTACAGAGGAGTGGATTAGCGAGATGGAGAAGTTGTACGATTTCTTTGAGTGTACGACTTCTGAGAGAGTCGCATTTGCTGCGTTCCTACTGAAGGGAACGGCAGAGCATTGGTGGAAGTCCACCAGGCCGATATTAAGAGCCCGACATGCTAAGATTAGTTGGGAGATATTTTTGGAGGCCTTCAGGAGGCAGCTTGTTCCTGATATTGCGCAGCGTAGACTGCAGGCTGAGTTTTTGGGATTGAGCCAGGGGAGTCTCACAGTGGATGAGTACGAGACTAGATTTTTGGCCCTGGGGAGATATGATCCCGATACCATGTACAGCGAGACCATGAAGGTCCGCAGATTTGTAGACAGATTGAGACCGATATTGCGGTCTAAATTGGTACCACTGGACATTGGAACATATGATGAGGCAGTGCACAGGGCACAGCTTTGTGAGCAAGATTACAGGAGAAATGCCTCTGAGTTTGGGAAGTTCAGTCGGAGCCGAGATAGAGAGAGGAAGAGGCCGACTAGAGATAGAGGGTTCAGTTATCGAGGAGGGAGGAGACTCTTCGGTAAGGGACCACGGATAGAGGAGGTGCGAGAGCGACCAGTTAGACCTCCTACATACCCGGTCATAGCTCCAGCGAAGGGCATTGTGATTGGAGGATCGAGGCCTACTACTGATCAGTGCAGCCGATGTGGTAGACATCATGGCGGTAGACCTTGTCTGTTGAGCCCTGTAGTGTGTTTTCGATGTGGGAAACATGGGTATATTGCTAGAGAGTGCCTAGAGACATATGTGACTGCCCCACAGAAGGGCAGGGAGCATGATAGAGCTTCAGCCGGTACGTCTGCTCAGAGAGGTAGAGCGACGGCAGAGGAGAAGGGGAAGCAGGTGATGGGTCAAGGGCGAGTACATGCTTTGGACCAGGACACAGCTGATGCTTCTGCGGATGTGATTCAAGGTAACATCCTGATTTATGATTTAGAAGCATATGTTTTAATTGATCCTGGTGCCACACATTCATTTGTATCGCCATCATTTGCATGTAAGTTTGAAAAGCATGTAAAGCGTACTCCTTTAAAGATGATGATGTTGATTAGTACACCTATGGATTCCAATCAGCTAGTTGAGCATATGTATAACGATTGTAAGTTAAGAGTAAGGGAAAAGGATATAACAGCCAATCTAATATTGCTAAGTATGAGTGACTTTGATGTAATATTAGGTATGGATTGGTTATCTACAAACCATGCTGTTTTAGATTGTTATGCTAAGACAGTTATGTTTCCTAACCCTACGAAAGTTATTGTAAAGTTTGATGGGAAGAAATGAAAGAAATAAATATGTTGTTAATAAATAAATAATATTTTGCTGACTGAGAGATAAATATCTTGAAGGTTTCATTGCATACGTAGTGGATACGGATAAGGTACATTCGGAGTTGGTAGATATTCCTGTGGTCAGTGAGTACCCAGATGTTTTCCCAGATGAGTTGCCAGGGTTACCACCAGATAGAGAGATGGAGTTCTGTATAGATTTGGTGCCTGGTACTGAGCCTATTTCGAGACCACCGTATCGCATGGCCTTAGTTGAGCTGGAGGAGCTCAAGAGACAGTTGCAGGAGCTGTTGGATAGGGGTTTTATCAGACCGAGTGTTTCACCGTGGGGAGCACCGGTTCTGTTTGTGAGGAAGAAAGATGGAAGCCTCCGATTGTGTATAGACTACAGATTGTTGAATAAGGCTACCATCAAGAATAGATATCCCCTTCCACGCATTGACGACTTACTGGATCAGCTTCGGGGAGCGCAGGTCTTTTCTAAGATTGATCTGAGGTCTGGGTATCATCAGTTGAGAGTTCGGAGTGGAGATGTACCCAGGACAGCATTTAGGACTCGATATGGCCACTATGTGTTCCTAGTTATGCCATTCGAACTGACGAATGCTCCCGCAGCTTTCATGGCTTTGATGAACGATGTATTCAAGCCATATTTGGATCAGTTTGTTATCGTATTCATCGATGACATATTAGTATATTCGAGATCCGAGGAGGAGCATGAGGAGCACCTCAGGATTGTATTGCAGACTCTACGAGGGCAGCAGTTGTATGCTAAACTCAACAAGTGTGATTTTTGGTTGACAGAGATCTCATTTTTGAGACATGTAGTGTCGAGGGATGGTGTATCAGTAGATCCATCCAAGATTGAGGTTGTAGTTCAGTGGGAACAGCCGAGGACAGTTACCGAGATCAAGAGTTTTTTGGGTTTAGCAGGGTACTATCGAAGATTTGTTGAGGGATTTTCGAAGATGGCTACTCCATTGACACGTCTCACTCGGAAGAGTGTTGCATTCGTGTGGGACGAGGATTGTGAGAGGAGTTTTCAGGAGCTGAAGAGTCGATTGACCACCGCTCCGATTCTCACTATTCCTACCAGCTCATGAGGATTTTCAGTATATACTGATGCTTCGCATCAAGGACTGGGCTGTGTGTTAATGCAGGATGGGAGGGTAGTTGCTTATGGATCTAGACAGTTGAAGGACCATGAGAAGAACTATCCGACCCACGATTTAGAGTTAGCAGCAGTAGTGTTTGCGTTGAACGTATGGCGCCACTACTTGTATAGTGAAAAATTTCAAATTTTTACCGACCACAAGAGCCTCAAGTACCTATTCTCACAGAAGGAACTGAGCATGAGACAAAGAAGATGGCTAGAGCTTTTGAAGGATTATGATTGTGAGATACTTTATCATCCGGGTAACGCTAATGTTATAGCAGATGCTTTGAGTAGGAAGAGCCTTGGGATGGTATCGTATATGATGGTTAGGGAGCACGAGCTGCTAGAGCAGTTTGCTAGCCTCAGTTTGGGAGTTATGCCTTCGGACAGAGATGCAGATTGTATGATTGCGAGTCTACGCTTAGAGCCAAATCTGTTGGACAGGATCAGACGGGTTTAGCAGACTGATCTGTATTGCATCGATGTGATTGGTCAGATGCAGAGGGGCACAGTGATAGATTTTGAGTTGAGTCCTGATAGACAACTGAGGTTCAGAGGTAGATTGTGTGTTCCCGAGGACCCAGAGCTTCGGAGATTGATATTGTCAGAATCTCATTCATCGAGGTACACGTTACATCCGGGGAGTGGCAAGATGTATCAGAACCTCCGGAAGGTGTACTGGTGGTCAGGTATGAAAAGAGACGTGGCAGATTTTGTGGCAAGATGTCTCGTATGTCAGCAGGTGAAGGTAGAGTATCAGAAACCTGCAGGATTGTTGCAGCCTCTACCTATACCGACATGGAAATGGGAGCATATCACCATGGATTTCGTGATGGGTTTACCGAGGACCCGGAGGAATCACGATGCTATATAAGTGATCGTTGATAGACTGACGAAGTCAGCCCACTTCCTAGCTACCGATACTCTGAGTACATTGGCAGGGTTGTATGTACGCGAGGTAGTGAGGTTGCATGGTGTTCCAGTGAGCATTGTTTCAGATAGGGATTCCCGCTTCACTTCCCACTTTTGGGAACATTTTCAGGAAGCCATGGGAACCCAGTTGAGTTTGAGCACAACTTTTCATCATCAGACAGATGGTCAGTCAGAGAGGATGATACAAACTCTGGAGGATATGTTGAGAGCATGTGTGCTAGATTTTAGAGGCTCCTGGGATGATCGTTTGCCACTAGCCGAGTTCGCCTACAACAATAGTTATCATTCGAGTATCGGGATGGCACCGTATGAGGCCTTGTATGGCCATAGATGTCGTTCCCCTATTGGGTGGGAAGAAGTGGGCGATCGAAAGATTTTGCTCCTGATATGGTTACACAGGCTTCTGAGGATGTCCGGTTGATAGTTGAGAGATTGAGGACAGCTCAGAGTCGACAGAAGAGTTATGCTGACAGGAGACGTAGGCCACTTGAGTTCGTAGTTGGTGAGTCAGTGTTTCTGAAGGTTTCTCCTTCCAAGGGTATAGCGAGGTTTGGGAAGAGGGGTAAGCTGAGTCCTCGCTACATTGGACCCTTCGAGATACTTGATCGAGTGGGAGATAAGGCTTATAGGTTGGCATTGCCACCAGATTTGTCAGGCGTGCACAACGTCTTCCACATTTCGATGCTTAGAAAGTATCACCCGGATCCGGCACATGTGATTAGTTATGAGCCTTTGGAGCTCAGTGAGGACATGTCATAAGTTGAGAGGCCGATTCGAATACTGGATAGGAAGGAGAAGGTTTTGAGATCGAAGACTATCGGGTTAGTGAAGGTACTATGGCAGCATCACACTTCCGAGGAGGCTACTTGGGAGTTAGAGAGCTTGATGCGAGAGAAGCACCCCCAGTTGTTTGAGGATTGATTTGGTTCTAATTTGGAGGACCAAATTCTTTTAGTTGGGGAGGATTGTCAGACCCGAGTTTTCGATTTACGTATGTAGCTTGTACCTTATGATTCCTATGTGTACGAACGTTATATTTCATAGTTGAATCATAAGAAGAGTATTTACTACCATGCAATCGATTAATTTAATAAATTAAAAATGCATGTAAGCTACATAACAGCGAGACAAGGGTTCAATTAAATTTTCGAGCAAGTACAGGGGTAAAATGGTCAATTGACCGAAATCCGATATAAATATGATGAGACAATTTCATTACAAATATGAAATCGAGAAATCTTGATCAATAACGAGAAAAATATTGAATTTCGAGTCCAATTGATTGAGATATGAATTTAATTAATATTTTTAGAATTTTTATCTTGAAAAATGAGCCCAAAAATAGTGAAAAAATATACCAAAAAGGTAAAATCGGACTGATAAATTCATTTACGGACTAAATGAATTTAATTGAAATTTTTGAGAATTTTTGGGATTTTTATTATTATTTTAATGAATAAAATAATAATAATAATTATTTATAAATAAAAGAAAAAAATGAATTGAAAAAAAAACGAAAACAGAAAACGGATTGAAATTTCGGGGAGAGAGAAACGAAGCCGACGCAAACCAAGGGAAGAAGAGCTCATCGGACGGCCACCAATCCGGCGACCCAGCGACCAGCGAACGACTGAAAAGGAAGAGGGGAACCCCGCGACCTCCCAGCCACTAGGACGCGCGCCACCAGCGCTGGAATCCGACGAATCGAAGGGAGAAAGCCGCGGAGGAAAAGAGGGCATTCGGCGGCCACCGACGGGAGTTGGCTCCGATCGAGGCCAACCGAGAGGTCCCCTGTCAAAGACGCGTCGAACGACGGCAGCGGCACGCCGGGAACCGGCCGGACGACGCTGGTACGGCTAAATCACCCCTGAACCGATCGGCGGTTCAGGGCAGAACCTTCCAAACTGAATCAGACCGGACCGGTTCAGCCAAGGAGGAGAGAGAAAAAGAGGAAAAAGAAAGAAAAAGAAAAAGAAAAATTTTTGAGATTTCACCAGACTTCGGGTAAGTTGATACGAGGTCAAAAGTGACTAATTTAATTTTCGATAAATTTATTTAAATTATATTTAATCGAAAATTGACACGGAGTTAAATATACGAAATTGTGCAGTTTGACGATTAATTTCGAACGGAAGCCCGATCGAACTCTGATTCGCGGACCATCGCACAATCTCGGGTAAGTAAAGTTCATTTACGACAATTTAAGTGATTTATGCATATTTAAGATTTAATTTACGCATTTCGGATTAAATTTCAGATTTAGTGAATTATATTTGAAAAATTGAAATAAATGTCGTAAATGATATACGGGCTATCCAAAGAGCTTGGAATAAAGCCCAATGGGTATTGATAAGCCCAATGAGTCGATAGACCCTGATGAACGGGCTTAATACGGATTAAGACACAATTAAAGTGTTTAAGGCCCATTAAGAGTAAACGGGCCCATTTAAATAAAATGAACTGTATTAAATGTGTAATACAGTAGGAAAAGTGTAATTAACTCAATGAATGGCTAAATGCAGCTCCAGAGTCATATTGAGAGTTGATCGGACTGCGAGATTAGACAGTACAGAGGAAGAGAGGTCACACGACGTGATCCGAGGTAGGGGACTCTTGCAAGTAGCTAGAGATATCTGTGCATATTTTCATTGGATTTTACATTCACTGAAATTGTTTGAGGGTCAGAGAAAATCTATAATAATTATAGGGACCCGATATGGGTAAATTACGATTTTGCCCCTAGTTAGGCAAAAAGTGAAACTTTGGGAAAAGTTGTAAAAAGCATGAAAATGATGTTTTAAATGGTTTTTACTGCTGTGTAGCAGAAGAGTAGATGGATGAGCTAATGTTTTGAGGTCGATGTAAACTAAGCACACTTTATAGTGCTAATTTTAATGATTTTAAACATCCCTATTTTCAAAAAGCCATTTACCGAATTATGTGGAAACAATCGTGCTAGAGCACAACTTGCATTTGATTTCAGATGTTTTTCACATACATTAGTGGTGGAGGTTTACTCGCACTACATTTATTTGACATGCATGATAGAGTACTAGAGCGTTGCTCGTACTCAGTTTTTATGTGATTTGTGCATGATAAAGTGCTGGAGCGATTAGCTCGTACTCGAGTTTCACATGAGATGCATGACAGAGTGCTGGAGCGTTGCTTGCACTCGATTTTTCATGATTTGTACATGACATTGTACTTGAGCGATTTGCTCGTACTTGATTTGTAATGAGAACTATGCATGACCTGGTGCTAGAGGTTTACTCGTACTAGTGTTGATATTTTGACATGCATATACAGTGTTTTGAGGCGGAGTGTTGACTGTGTGTCACACTCAAGATGCGCACTGTAGTTTTTCGTGATATATACGCATGTTAGAAAAATCGTGACGATTTCCTCCGTGTAGACTGAGTGTCACACTGTTGAGATGTTCTCACGTGGATTTAGAGACGTGGCATTGATTCCATAGTATGAGGGCTAAGACCTATGGTAGGCACCCCGACTATGATGTATTTCCATGGTATGAGAGGCTAAGACCTATGGCAGGCACCCCGACCATGATGTATGGGTCCACCAGTGTACGTTGTACCGTGCATGTGGCATGGAGTACATTGTACTGTGTTTTGTGTTGTGGAGTTGTGGAGGAGAGTGTTGATAGTTGGCGGTTGTGATGGACTGACCCCCCTCCCGTTACAGCAGTGATAACCCGCACACCGAGTACTGTGTTGCCTGGGATTTAACCACATGTTAGGATATGTACATAGTCCGGAGATGCTCTCTTACGGTAAGATCCTTAAGCCCAACATCCTTAAGCCAGAGTGGGCGGGGAGGCTCTGTTCGGCGGGGAGGCTCTCTTACATAGTCTAGAGAGATTGCATTTAGCCACTGAGTCTCGCATGATATATCACATGTGTTTTATGATATGGGTAAACCTAAGGGATGGGTCGAAACCCAGTTTATTTGTGTTTTGATGAGAAATGCCATATCTACTATGTTTTGAATGTAAATGGCATATTTTATATAAAGACATTTTTAACTGATTAAATATGCACTGTTTTGCATGAATGCCTCTGATTGATAAACCAGCATGTGTTTAGTACATGGGATTTTAAATCTGTACTATGTTATATATATTTTAAACATGCTTTCGAAATGAGAGAAGGAAAGGCAAAGCACTATTTTCAGTAGATAGTATGGATGTCTACTTGCTTGCCTGATTTCCTTACTGAGCGCATTGATAGCTCATCCTATTCATTTCCCCCCATCTCTACAGATTCTCGTCAGTAGATCGAGTCGACCAGGGTATTGCATTCCTTTGATCTGCTGCCACTCCCCATCTAGCGAAAGGTATACACATGCGTACTCTTTTGAATCTGAACAATGCATAAACACAGTGATGTACACGTTTTAATATGGGGGATGTAATGATGTAATTATATTTAAGTATATGAATTTACTTATGATATGAATGTCATGTATGTATGATACGAAAAAGAATGGTAAGGTATGTATGGATGAGGAGACTAATACCTATTCACAGCCCAACTGTTGAGGAGATAAAGGTAAGTAAAAAGTGAAAAATTTGTTGTGGTTTTTAGTAAAGTTGCATGTGGGAGGTGGGCATGACATAACATCCCCATAAAACTATTGCATTTCCAAGGTATAACTGTGTGATACAAGATAATAGATACAAAATGCTCTTGTGTATACTGTTCTTATACCTTTACAATTGATGGAAGCTATCCAACGCAAAAGAGATCCAGAGACCACCGCTTTCCTACTTCTCAGTATCTGGAGGGGAAAAATAGTGGGATGAGCAAACCACAGCTCAGTAAGGAAATGAATGCTAGCAGGTAGATATCGTACTACCTACATAGCCCATGCATGAATAAAACAAAACCATATTTTCATTATAAATGGAAATATCATCAAAAAATGCAGTAAACACATATTTTTTCATTTGGCATTTTCATGAATACAAATATTTAATATTTCCACTTGAAACATGTGTCATAAAACAGTGCTCTCACGGCACAAGTGATTAAATCAGAGATTTATCAAACACATTGGAATCTCTTTCTTTTCTCAATCATTTCTTTTTCCTCAAACCTCTCGAATCTCTAAGACAGGCATGGAATTTTTGGTAATCAAATATCCACGACATATGACCATATTCAGTGATCCCAAGCCTCACTGATCAGGTGTGCACATGGTATCACTTCACCTGAAAGGGGATGGGTCAGTCCTACCCCCCGGCTCATCTCAATCAACCTCATCTCCTCATATACTCACGGTATAAGGTATGCCATGTGTCATTTACGCGATACTCGTATTCGCGTGCACTCAGTACGGTACATAATATACCAACAGACAACTACACAGTACTATGTACGATCGTGGACCTAAGTCCATACTCTAACTCCGATGGACTTTTCATCCAGAACCATGTCTCATATACCAGGCGAGCAAGCAGCGTGATACACAGTCATCGTAAGGCTCCAGCACGGTACGAGGTATTGTTAAGGCCCAGCTCGTTCAAAGGCTGTCGGCTGACATCCCCTTGGGTCCCAAACCCCCAGGTTTACCTCAACTCATTAAAAACAGGTGCGAGTAATGCTCCAATACTTTTCTTAAAACCATCGTGCGAGTTAAACTCCAGTACGACACATCAAAAGCATAGAAACATGTTTGAGCTAACACCCCAGCACATAGTCAAGGCATAGAGCTCTAACACCAATCTTATCTCAAATCCGATAGGTGGCTATTTTCTCTTTTAAACTCAAAACATGTTTATTTATGCAGCATGTCTTTCCATGCTAAAACATGTAAAACTAGCCAACCTATCATTATCATTTCTCAATCACCACATCAATACAAAATTGAGAAAACATTGAAAAAATCATGCATATCATGCTATTTCCTTACCCCATCCCATTTCTCAATACATATATATCATAGTATATTTCATGCTTCCATATCATTTCATAGAATTGTAATGTGGTACTAATTCGAGCGATATATCTACAAAATTACCGTAAAATATGTACGAACATCTCTATAGCTAGCACACAGTCCCTTACCTTGAATCACGCTCGTATCGCGATCCGGGTTAGCCGTGTTCCACATTCTTCTGAGCTACACGTACAATCATCAAGTTATTTTCTTCTCCCTCTTCTAAGACTCTACATTGTCATTTATTTATTTATTCATACTCCTCAACCCATCAAATCACATTTCATCTTCCTCACAATCTCATTATACTTCTCTTAAGTTTTCACCATTTCTCATGGATTTTCTCTCTATAGACCCCTTTCAATACCACTCACTCATCTCTACTCTCATCATTTCTAACCATATTTCACATCTCATTCAACCCAAAAATACCTAGAAACCATATTTAGAAGCTTGAAGGTTGAAGAGCTTACCCTTTTACTTAGTCAAATTTGTGGTAGCCACAACTCCTTCTCTTGATCACACCAATGTGAGATTTTTGGGTATGTTGTTCTCCTTGCTTCAAGGAACAACTTTCCCTTCTTTAGCTCCTTCAGATTTCAATTGCAAGGTAGTGATTTTTAGACTGAGAAAGCTTGGGTTTTTTGAGAGAAAATGGCAGGTGAGATTTGGTAGGAGAAGAGTTCTGTGCTTTCATCTCAATCCCATGCTCTTTTTATAGATGCAGAGACATGAGACCGATCTGTCCTTTGTAGAGATCAATCTCTGCAAGGTTTAGTAGTCCTTTTTACCAAATACAACCACTACAAGATCAATCTTCTTCCATGATGAGATCGATCTGTCGAAGGCAATTTTCCTCTTGGAGATCGATCTGCCCCTTGTAGGAGATCGATCTACTCTTTACAGAACCCTTAAGGAGATCGATCTGTTTTGAAACAGAGAGTTAAGGAGATCAATCCTCTTGCCTTAAAATCGATCTTCTCATTACAGAATGTTCATCAAATCGATCTGGCTCCATTGGAGATCGATCTGTCTCGCCTCATAGCTGAAAATAAGGTCATTTTGGCTCTTTCAGATCGATCTCTCATCCCATGAGATTGATCTGTCATTCATGTTTCTAGATTTTACTGTAGTTTTCTGCAGCAACTTCATTCAAAACCTCCTTAATTTGCTGCCATAGTCATTTCCTCATTCATCCCTCATTGAGACTTGAAAATGGCATCCAATCACACTTAGTACATATTAAAACTTATGGGAAATCTTTGTATAGCCAAATATATACAATATATAGCTAAATGGAAGTGCATAACTTATGCAATTTCATTCCATTTTACTCCAATACTCATATTCCATTCCCCTCACGTTCATTATATATCAAAGTCCATTTCTTCATGTTCATATTTAATGAATCTTGTACGTACATCACAACTCTTATCACAAGTGTGTACATTAATCTTATGGACTTTTATACCACATATGCTTCTCATTACTAGTACATCATCATACTTATGAATTCATTTACATATATTCAAGGTTAAACCTATACGGGGTCTCACATTCTCCCCCACTTAGAAAATTTGGTCCTCCAAATTGGAACCAATCATTCTGTTAATAACTCGAGATACTTCTCCCCCATCGAACTCTTCAATTCCCATGTGTTGAGTTAATGTATTTTGAAATGACAAAACAAGTTAATTCTATAACATTAAGTTGATATAGAAACATGTTTAGAGGTTATTAGTACCAGAACTTAGAGTTCTGTTGATGAGAGATCGATCTGGCTGATGAGAGATCGATCTCCTGGGTTTTTACTTAATGAGAGATCGATCTCATGATGGAAGAGATCGATCTGGCAAGCCTTAAATCTTTACAAAGGTATTTAGGAAGAATGAGATCGATCTGCAAGGGGTAAGAGATCGATCTGGTTCAAGCTAGAGTTGAGAGATCGATCTGGTCTATGAAGAGATCGATCTCCCTTAAGAGCTTAAGACTATAGATCGATCTGAGAGATCGATCTACACTCAAACAGAGAACTTATGAGATCGATCTGGTAAGGAACAGATTGATCTCCTCAAAGTCAGAGAGCTAAAGAGATCGATCTGTGTTGTTGAGAGATCGATCTCCTCTCTACGAGATTGCATGGCAGATCGATCTGGAGATCGATCTTGCCTCAAACAGAGAGATTAGGAGATCGATCTGCCTATTCGACAGATCGATCTGCCTCATTATTTTTAAACTAACAGATCGATCTGCTAACCTATGAGATCGATCTCCTTGTGTATTTGTGCTTCAATCTTGCAGGATTTATAACTAAGAGATCGATCTGGCCAAGATGGCAGATCGATCTGGCACTCTACTAGAGGTACCCAACGGCTAGTTTCTGTAAATCACAACGGAAAAAATAGCATTTAATGCTCCAACTACCAATCCTTCAGTATTTAACCAAGCATTGAAGACAAAGAGAATAGAGACACTATTGCTGCACATTCCAAACATTCTCAAGCTTTAATTCATTCATTCTTTGTGTCCCTATTGCTCATTAATTGAAATTCATTGTACAAGCTTAAGGGCAACAAGCTTTGTTAGCACTACCCATTGTAAAGCCTTATTCTGTATTCATCCATACCCAAAAAGAAAAGAGGATTGTTCCTCAGTGAGAGACATTGTAAAAGGGTGAATACATTTCTGTATTGCTAAGGGTAGAGAGGTTATTCCTTAACCTGCAAAAGGAACTGTGTAAGCTCTATTGAAAGAGAGAAAGAAAACACTTGACAAGAAGGTCAATGAGAGAGGACGTAGGCAAGAGTTTGGCCGAACCTCTATAAACGATTGTGTTTGTTTCTCTCTTCCTACTTTGCATTAAATTGTTATATTGCACTATATTGCTCATTATCATTTGTGATTAAATTGTGATTAATTTAAAATTTGCCATAATTGTTAGAAAACCGATTCACCCCCCTCTCGATAGAGCCAACAATTGGTATCAGAGCTAGGACTCTTTAATCACATAGGAACAACTTCCTAAGAGTTAGAAACGATCAAATGGCTCTAACAATGTAGCAACTAGTTTGGTAGGAGAGGGGCACTCTACGGTAAGACCTCCCATGTTCAATGGTGAACATTATTCGTATTAGAGGACTAGGATGATGTTATTCATTCAAGTAAATGATTATGAAGTGTGGAGAATTATAGTTAAGGGACCTCAAATCCCTACAAAGAGAATAGAGGGAAGAGATATCCCCAAAGAAGAAGATGAATGGGATTCTAATGACATTAAATGTGCACAGCTAAATGCTAAAGCTATGCACACATTATTTTGTGCTTTAGGTCCTAATGAATACAATAGAGTCTCCGGGTGTGATAATGCCAAGCAAATATGGGATAAATTGACAATAACTCATGAGGGTACAACCCAAGTGAAGGAGACAAAAGTAGGTATGCTCACACATGACTATGAGCTTTTTAGGATGAAGGAATGAGAATCAATTAGTGATATGTTCACTAGATTCACAGATGTAATTAATGGATTAAAATCTTTAGGAAAAATATATTCTAATATTGAAATGGTAAAGAAAATTTTAAATAGCTTACCTAAATCATGGGAAGCTAAAGTGACGGCAATTGAGGAATCTAAGGATCCTCACACATTGTGCCTAGATGAATTGATAGGATCCTTGCTCACTTATGAGATGAAACTTAAAAGAAATGAAGAGCCACCCAAGAAAGTGGGAGTTGCTCTAAAATCCACTGCTCAAGAGGAGATTAAAAATGAGAGTGGCAGTGAGGAGGATATTGAGATGGCAATGTTTGCCAAAAGATTTAATAAGTTCCTGAGGATGAGAGCTAGTAGTAGTAATAGGAGAAACAATAGGAGAGAACAAGAGGAAGTAGGTAGAAAAGACTCTATTGTGTGTTATGAATGTAAAAAACCTGGACACATAAAATTTAACTGCCCTCTTTTTAAAAGATCCAATGATAGGTTCCATAAAAAGAAGGCAATGGTAGCAACATGGAGTGACAGTGACTGCTCCGATGATGAATCAAATGAGGACATTGCCAACTTATGCTTCATGGCTATTGATGATGATGAAAAGGTAACTTCTAATCTCAATGAATACTCTTTTGATGAATTGCAAGATGCATTTGATGATCTTGCATTAGAGTATGAATGTATGAGCATGAAGTATAAAAAGTTAATATCTAAATTAAAAAAGGAAAATGAGATAATGTTAAAAGATAAATTAGAATGTGAAAAGAAACTAGAGATTTCAAATCTAGAAATTTGTGACCTTAAGGAGAAAAATAACAATCTACATAACTCCTTTAATAGATTTCACATGGGGCAACAAAAGCTAGATAGCATGCTAGAAACCCAAAGGGCATTTTTTGATAAAAATGGCTTAGGATATAATGCACAAAGTAGGGAGACCCATCTTAAGAGTTTTATTGCTAGGAAGAGCATGAATAAACCTGCAATTACTTGTTCATATTGTAATAGAAAGGGACACAAGTCACATTATTGCAATATAAAGATGAGGAATCTTAAAGGAAAAAGAGTAAAAAGGATATGGATTCCAAAAGAGGTAATTCATTCCAAGGATTGTAATGCATTAGCAAAATGGATCCCAATGGGATCAAGAATTGCATTTACTAACCTCCAAGGACCCAAGAAAATTTGGGTACCTAAGACTTGAGTTGGATTTTTTGTAGGTGATTGAGCATAGCCACAAAGCTAAAACAAAAGAAGCTTGGTACTTAGATAGTGGATGCTCAAGGCACATGACGGGTGAAAAAAGCCATTTCAATTCTTTCAAATCAAAAATTGGTGGAGAAGTCACTTTTGGGGACAACTCCAAAGGCCAAGTGGAAGGAAGTGGCTCAATAGGTAATGATCATTTCTCTTTAGAAAAAGTATTACTTGTTAGGGGTCTAAAGCATAACTTACTAAGCATTAGTCAACTTTGTGACAAAGGTTACAAAGTAATTTTTGATTGCATGAAGTGTAATGTTATAGATCCTAAGTCAAATAAAATTCTTTTTCTAGGTCATAGGCAAGGTAACATATATATTGTCTATCTTAATGAACTCAAAAATGAAAACATATGCTTAATGGTAGACAACAAAAAGAAATCTTGGTTATGGCATAGAAGACTAGGCCATGCTAGCATGAGTGTGCTATCTAAGTTAGCTAGAAAGGATCTAGTAATAGGCTTACCCAAAATACCCTTTGATCATGAAGAAATATGTGAAGCTTGTGTTAAAGGAAAACACAAGAGGACAACTTTTAAGCCTAAGAATAGTGTATCCACCACTAGGCCTCTTCAATTACTGCATTTAGACTTATTTGGACCAACTAGAACCACTAGCCTAGGTGGGAAACACTATGGATTTGTAATAGTTGATGATTACACTAGGTACACATGGGTGTTCTTCTTGAGAGTAAAAAATGAAGCCTTAGAGAAATTCATAACTTACTCAAAGGTGACTCAAAATGAAAAAGGATATACAATAACAAGCATTAGAAGTGATCATGGCAAAGAATTTGAAAATATAGGATTTGATGAGTATTGCAATGATCAAGGAATTAGCCATAACTTTTCAGCCCCTAGGACACCATAACAAAATGATGTAGTTGAGAGAAGAAATAGAACTTTGAAAGAAATGGCTAGAACTATGTTATGTGAAAATAACTTGCCAAAGTACTTTTGGGCTGAAGCTATAAACACATCATGTTATATAATTAATAGAGCTATGATAAGACCATGCTAAAGAAAACTCCTTATGAGCTTTACAAAGGCAAGAAGCCTAACATTAGTTACTTCCATCCTTTTGGCTGCAAGTACTTTGTTCTAAATAATGGAAAAGATAATTTAGGAAAATTTGATGCCAAGAGTGATGAGGGAATATTCCTAGGATACTCATTGAATTCAAAGGCTTATAGAATATATAACAAAAGAACATTAATGGTTGAAGAGTATATTCATGTTATATTTGATGAGTCAAATAATATATCAAAAGATTCAGCCAATGATGAGAATGTTGGAATATTTGATGAAAACTTAGAAGATGACTTTCTAGAAAAGCTTGACTTGAATAAAGAAGATGAAGAAGAAATAGAGGTTCTAGAAAGAGAACCTAGAGCACCAAGAGAGTTAGGATATGTAAAAGATTGTGAAATAGTAGGAGATCCAACTCTTGGAGTTAGAACTAGATCATCCCTAAGGAATATGTGCCAATATATAGCCTTTGTATCTCAAATAGAGCCAAGGAATGTCAATGAAGCCTTAGATAACAATAATTGGTTCCTAGCAATACAAGAAGAATTAAATCAATTTGAGAGAAGCAAAGTATGGAAACTAGTTCCTAGGCCTAGTGATCACTCTATAATTGGAACTAAATGATATTCAAGAACAAAATGGATGAAAATAGTGTGATCATAAGGAATAAGGCTAGGCTAGTTGCTCAAGGCTATAGACAAGAGGAAGGCATAGACTATGATGAAACATATGCACCGGTAGCTAGATTAGAGGCAATAAGAATGTTACTTACCTTTGCATGTTATAAAAACTTAAAGTTATATCAAATGGATGTAAAGAGTGCATTCTTAAATGGTTTCATTAATGAAGAAGTATATGTTGAGCAACCTCCCGGATTTGAAAATCATGAATTTCCTGAACATGTTTTTAAATTATCTAAGGCACTTTATGGGTTAAAACAAGCTCCTAGAGCTTGGTATGAAAGGTTGTCAAAATTCTTATTAGAAAAGGGATTTTCAAGAGGAAAAGTGGATACCACCTTATTCATCAAGAATAAAAATAATGATTTACTAGTTGTACAAGTGTATGTAGATGATATTATTTTTGGTTCAACTAATGAGTCTTTATGCCAAGAGTTTGCTAAGATCATGCAAGGAGAATTTGAGATGAGCATGATGGGAGAACTCACATTCTTCTTGGGACTTCAAGTGAAGCAAACAAAGGATGGAACCTTCATCAATCAAGCAAAGTATACCAAGGACTTGCTCAAGCGATTTGGAATGGACAATTGCAAACCTCAAGCCACTCCAACGGGCACCAACATCAAGCTTGATAAAGATGAAAGTGGTAAGTGTGTAGACACTAAACTCTATAGGTCTATGATAGGCTCATTGCTTTATTTAACTGCAAGTAGACCAGATATTTTGTTTAGTGTATGCCTTTGTGCTAGATTTCAATCCTCTCCTAAGGAATCACATCTATTGGCAACTAAGAGAATCTTTAGATACCTCAAAGACACTCCCTCACTAGGACTTTGGTACCCCAAGGACTCTACTTTTGCCCTTCATGCATTTTCAGATGCTGATTTTGGAGGATGCAAAATAGATAGGAAAAGTACTTCAGGTACTTGCCAATTCTTAGGAAATAGGTTAATTTCTTGGTTCTCCAAGAAACAAAACAGTGTGGCTCAGTCCACTACTGAAGCTGAATATATAGCAGCTGGTAGTTGTAGTGCTCAAGTGTTGTGGATTAAACAACAAATGAGAGATTATGGTATTGACTTGAAGCAAGTCTCTATTAAATGTGATAATACCAGTGCCATTAATCTATCTAAAAATCCTATCCAACACTCCAGAACCAAACACATAGAAATTAGACATCACTTCCTTAGAGACCATGTACAAAAAGGGGATATAATTTTAGAGTACATTGACACTCTACATCAAATAGCTGATATATTCACCAAACCCCTTGATAGAGATAGGTTTTGTATCCTTAGAGGTGAAGTAGGACTCATGAATATCCCTTAAGACTTTTGTGTTTCAAAAATCTTGGTTTCAAGTTGATTTTAAAAGAGTTTTTGCAAAGATTTTCTGGCAATGAGGATGAGAGATCGATCTCCTTGCAATATAGATCGATCTCTATACTTCTAACAAGCCTAAATCATCAAGGTTAAGCTAAGCAGATCGATCTTCTAACCATAAGATCGATCTCCTTCCATCTCTGTTAAAATACAGATCAATCTGTCCCCACGACAGATTGATCTCTTCAAAGCTTTCGCATTCCGAAGATCGATTCATGCATTTGGCAGATCGATCTCTCTAAGTCTTGGTTTCACTACAGATCGATCTGTGCATGTACCAGATCGATCTCCTTAAGCCTCTGTTTGCGAACAGATCGATCTGTCCATACGACAGATCGATCTCCCTTGGCTTCTGGAAGTGACAGATCGATCTGTCGCCTCGACAGATCGATCTCATGTGTCCTGAAGTATATAAACTCGCGAAAATTTCCCAAATTTCACAAAACCTAACTTTCAAATTTCCAAATTTCCTCGCACCATCACTGTCGATTTCTCCTCAGATCGATCTCCGTACGGTCCTCCTTGCGTCTCGGTGTCAAATTCCGGTATTGTAACCAACATTCCTTACTGATTCTCTCAAAATTTTTCTTCAATTTGTGTTCATTTTAATTCTAGGGCAAACCTAGGTACTGTTTCATTGCTTTTCTCGTTTTTGAATCTATTTAGCGCATCTTTAGAGTCTAGAATCATGCCTAGGCTTAAGACAGTAGGTCACAAACCTCCTAAAACCAATGTAGAGGCTGGTTCATCCTCCCAACCCATTCCTCCATCTTCCATTGCTTCCTTCAATCGGTGTTTTAAAACACCAGCAAAAAGAAAGCGATATAAGGAATATTTCTCAACCATGCCTATTAAGCATTGGCGAACCATAGATTTTTCCTTCCTCAATCGCATAGACTTTCCATACGTGTCAAAATTTGAGGAATTTGGTTAGATGAATTTTTTAAAAATCAACACTCCCATCCCTCCAAATCTAGTTCGTGCATTCTTTTCCAATGCCGAACACATTTTTGACCCAAATGACACTTGCAAAATTGTCGGTTTCAAAACATATGTCATGGGTAAAACCGTTCCTGTCGATACTGATATCCTAGCTCAGGCCTTCCACATGAAAAATGAAGGCTTGACCAATGAAGATGAGGAAGTCTCCTTTGAGTTTGATCTCCCTGGGGACAAGGCGAGTAACCTTCCAATGCACCTTCGGTTACTCCACCTCATAATCTCTTGGAACCTCCGCCCTTTCGGTACCCGTCATTCCACCGTTAGGCGCTTAGATCATTTTTGGCTCCATCACATTCACTCAACAAGCCAAAAACCAAATCTTGTCCATTTCATATATGAAGACTGGCTGAAGATAGTGCGTGGACAGGCTGCCACGATCGTTTTTCCGCAACCGGTAGCCTATCTTCTCCACCGCGTTGGCGTCGACTGCAGCGGCAAAACCGGAGAACTGCCATCTCCCAAGAGCGTCCTCAACATTGGGTTCCTTCATCATATGGGCTATTACAAAGACATCCGGGGAGTGTGGAAGAAAAAGAGGGACCAGCAACCTGCAGAGGCCATGGAGGAGGACCCCACTATTGAGCCAGTGCACCGACCTGCAGCACCAGCTCCTGAACCATCGTCTTCGACTGCTCCACCTTCTGCTCAGCCATCCTCACCTGCTGACATGGAGATCATTATGAAGATGATCAGTGAACTCCATCAGAAAATCGATGAAGGCTTTGCATCTTTGAACCAAAGAGTGGATAAGATTCACGAAACTCAAGAGGCAATGTTTGATGAGCTGCAAGTCACACGCACGCACGTTGAGAATCTTTCGGATCGTGTTCCTCCCTCACCTTAGGCCTTAGGTGTTTGTTTTTTTTTTGTTTAGTGATATCATGTTAGTTACTTGATGTTAATTATGATGAATTTGCTTGAATGAAATACCTTGAAAATATTAATTTTGAAATGCCATGAGTTTTATAGTTTCGTGTTATTGATATGACAAAAAGGGGGAGAAGTGTGTGTGTTTGTTTGTGCTAAGATACATAAAGGTTTCTAAGAATGATTGAATTGAGGGGGAGTTAAGCAAGTAACAAAACCAAAAAGCTAAAAGAAAGGGGGAGCTCACAAAAAGGGGGAGCTTTTGCAAAAATTCACTAAACATGTTTGTCTTATGTTTTGTCATATCAAAAAGGGGGAGATTGTTGAGTTAATGTATTTTGAAATGACAAAACAAGTTAATTCTATAACATTAAGTTGATATAGAAACATGTTTAGAGGTTATTAGTACCAGAACTTAGAGTTCTGTTGATGAGAGATCGATCTGGCTGATGAGAGATCGATCTCTTGGGTTTTTACTTGATGAGAGATCGATCTCATGATGGAAGAGATCGATCTGGCAAGCCTTAAATCTTTACAAAGGTATTTAGGAAGAATGAGATCGATCTGCAAGGGGTAAGAGATCGATCTGGTTCAAGCTAGAGTTGAGAGATCGATCTGGTCTATGAAGAGATCGATCTCCCTTAAGAGCTTAAGACTATAAATCGATCTGAGAGATCGATCTACACTCAAACAGAGAACTTATGAGATCGATCTGGTAAGGAACAGATCGATCTCCTCAAAGTCAGAGAGCTAAAGAGATCGATCTGTGTTGTTGAGAGATCGATCTCCTCTCTACGAGATTGTATGGCAGATCGATCTGGAGATCGATCTTGCCTCAAACAGAGAGATTAGGAGATCGATCTGCCTATTCGACAGATCGATCTGCCTCATTATTTTTAAACTAACAGATCGATCTGCTAACCTATGAGATCGATCTCCTTGTGTATTTGTGCTTCAATCTTGCAGGATTTATAACTAAGAGATCGATCTGGCCAAGATGGCAGATCGATCTGGCACTCTACTGGAGGTACCCAACGGCTAGTTTCTGCAAATCACAATGGGAAAAATAGCATTTAATGCTCCAACTACCAATCCTTCAGTATTTAACCAAGCATTGAAGACAAAGAGAATAGAGACACTATTGCTGCACATTCCAAACATTCTCAAGCTTTAATTCATTCATTCTTTGTGTCCCTATTGCTCATTAATTGAAATTCATTGTACAAGCTTAAGGGCAACAAGCTTTGTTAGCACTACCCATTGTAAAGCCTTATTCTGTATTCATCCATACCCAAAAAGAAAAGAGGATTGTTCCTCAGTGAGAGACATTGTAAAAGGGTGAATACATTTCTGTATTGCTAAGGGTAGAGAGGTTATTCCTTAACCTGCAAAAGGAATTGTGTAAGCTCTATTGAAAGAGAGAAAGAAAACACTTGACAAGAAGGTCAAGGAGAGAGGACGTAGGCAAGAGTTTGGCCAAACCTCTATAAACGATTGTGTTTGTTTCTCTCTTCCCTACTTTGCATTAAATTGTTATATTGCACTATATTGCTCATTATCATTTGTGATTAAATTGTGATTAATTTAAAATTTGCCATAATTGTTAGAAAACCGATTCACCCCCCTCTCGGTAGAGCCAACACCATGTGGCTTCTTCCAATGTATGATGTTGCCACAAAACCTTAACCAATGAAATCGTCTTGTTCCGCAACACCTTCTCTTTTCTGTCCAATATCCGGATCGGTTCCTCCGCATACGACATGTCCTCCTTGAGCTCTAATGGCTCATAGTTAATTACATGTGTTGGGTCCAGATAGTACTTTCGAAGCATAGAAACATGGAAGACATTGTGGACTTCAGCTAGCTCAGGTGGTAAGGCTAGCCTAAATGCTCCATCTCCCACTCTATCTAAGATCTCGAAAGGACTAATATAACGAGGACTTAGTTTTCCTTTCTTCTTGAACCTCGTTATTCCCTTAGAAGAAGATACTTTCAAAAATATGGACTCACCCACATCAAACTCAAATGGTCTCCGTCTCCTATCAGCATAGTTCTTTTGTAGACTTTGAGCTGTTCGCAGCCTCTCGCATATTATCTGAACATCCTCGGATGCTTGTTTAACCAAATCGGGAGCGAGCAACTGTCTGTCACCAACCTCTTCCCATCTAATGGGTGATTGGCATCTATGACCGTATAGTACCTCATAAGGAGCCATACCAATACTTGAGTGATAACTGTTATTGTAGGCGAACTCAATCAACGACAAGTGATCATCCCATGAGCCTTTAAAATCCAGTATACACACTCTCAACATATCCTCTAAGGTCTTTATAGTCCTCTCTGACTGACCATCTGTCTGAGGATGAAAAGCGGTTCTAAAGCTCAACTGGGTCCCCATCACTTCCTGAAAATGTCTCCAAAAGTGGGAAGTGAAGTGGGCATCCCGATCAGAAACAACACTCACTGGGACTCCATGCAATCTCACTATCTCCTGTACATACAAGTTTGCCAATGCACTCAAGGTATCTGTAGATCTCATGGCTAAGAAGTGTGCCGATTTCGTTAACCGATCTATTATCACCCATATCGCATCATGGTTCTTACGGGTTCTTAGCAACCCCATCACAAAGTCCATGGTGACGTGCTCCTACTTTCATGTCGGTATCGGTAGAGGTTGTAATAATCCTCTTGGTTTATGATGTTCGACTTTTACTTGCTGACAAATGAGACATCTAGTGACATACTCAGCTATGTCCCTCTTCATTCCAGACCACCAATACACCTTTCAGAGATTCTGATACATTTTACTACTCCTCGGGTGTACTGTATATCTTGATTAGTGAGCCTCTAGTAAGATTAACTTTCTCAGCTCTGAATCTTTAGGAGCAAATATTCTATTTCTGAACTTTAGTATTCCATCTGAACTCATTTCAAATTCTGTACCCTTTCCCTTCTGGATTTGGCTAATCACATCAATACACCATTGATCAATTTGCTGAGCTTGTCGGATTCTCTCAATCAACTTCGGTTCTAATCTCAAGCTAGCAATAATCCCATAGTTGCCAATCTCAGGTAGGTTCATATCCAGACTAAGGTTCGTGAATTGCTCCAACAACTCGTGCTCTCTAACCATCATATGTGATACGAACCCGAGACTCTTTCTACTTAATGCATCGACAACCACATTTACCTTCCTTGGGTGGTACAAGATCTCACAATCGTAGTCATTAAGGAGTTCTAACCACCTTCTTTGTCTCATATTTAACTCTTTTTGTGAGAATAGATATTTCAGACTCTTGTGATCTGTAAAGATCTGAAATCTATTACCATACAAGTAGTGACGCCATATTTTCAATGCAAACACTACGGCCGCCAACTCCAAATTGTGAATAGGGTAGTTCTTCTCATGATCTTTTAGTTGTCTAGATCCATATGCAACTACCCTTCCATTCTGTACCAGGATACAACCTAGTCCTTGATACAAAGTATCTGTATACACTGAGTAGTTCCCTGAGCTGTTAGGGATGATAAGAACTAGCGCGGTGGTTAATCTACGCTTAATTTCCTGAAAACTCCTCTCACAAGCTTCATCCCATGTAAACTCCACACTCTTCCTCGTAAGACGTGTCAATGGATCAGCCAATCTAGAGAAACCCTCTACAAATCTCCTGTAGTAACCTACCAAACCCAGAAAGCTTCTGATCTCTGTGACTGTCCTCGTTATTCCCACTGAACAACAGCCTCGATCTTAGATGGATCTACTGACACCCCATCCTTCGATACAACATGGCCTAAAAAGGAAATCTGCTCTAGCCAAAAGTCACATTTACTCAGTTTGGCATACATCATTCTCTCTCGAAGGGTTTGCAAAACAATCCTTAAGTGTTGCTCATCATCTTCCTTGGACCTTGAATATACCAATATATCATCAATGAAGACGATCACGAACTGGTCCAAGTATGGCTTGAATATCTCATTCATTAGAGCCATAAAAGCTGCTGGTGCATTCGTCAACCCGAAATGCATCACTAGGAATTCGTAATGACCATAGCATGTGGGGAAAGCTGTCTTGGGCACATCCTCCTTCTGAATCTTCAATTGATGATACCCAGACCTCATATCTATCTTGGAAAAGATCTGCGCTCCCTGGAGCTGATCCAATAGGTCATCGATGTGCGACAAGGGATATTTATTCTTAATGATAGCCTTGTTCAATATCTTGTAGTCAATACACGACCTAAGGTTCCCATCTCTCTTCTTGACAAACAGTACCGGAGCTCCCCATGGTAAGACACTTGGTCTTATAAAACCCTTATCCAACATATCTTGTAACTGCTTCCTTAACTCCTCTAGCTCAATTGGAAGCGTTAAGTCGATACCAAACTCCATTTCTCTATCCGGTGGCAATCTCAATAGGTTGTCTATAAAGACATCAGGGAATTCTTTGACCACTGGAATGTCATCCATATTCGGATGTGTTTTGTCCAAATCCACCACATAAGCAATAAAACCTTCAAAACAACATTCAAGTCATTTATATCAATGTACTTTACTTATCACAAAATTCAAGACTTCATTTCTTCACTTAAAATCTTACAACACATCCTTCGGGTAGAGAAAACTTAATGGACTTAGAACGACAGTCTATGACAGTATGCTTGGTAGCTAACCAATCCATTCCCAATATTACATCAATGTCATACATATTCAACAAAATCAGGTTGGCTATCATGCACTTATCTCCTACCCTCAGTTTACAATCTTTATACACTTGCTCAGCAAATTGGCTAACTCTCATTGGAGTACTTATTAATAAAGTCCTGCTTAAGTATAGGGGTTCTACAAGACCTTTTAACTTTGATGCACATGCAGGCGATATAAAGGAATGCGTAGCACCAGAATCAAACAAAGCCATAGCTTCCAAATTAAAAATCAAGATTGTACCTTTTATCACCTCAGAGGAGGTATCAACTGATGCTTGGTCTATCGCATACACCCTGCCTTGACCCACAACTTGCTTTCCTTTTTCTTCAGTCGTGGCCCTCTTCCTTGCATGAGGCATAACTGTAGGAGCTCTCTTGGCTCTTTACCCCTCTGTGGAACTACCTCAACTGTCTTTGGACATTCCTTTGTATAATGTCCAACCTTGCCACATCTGAAGCATCGTGTACTCTGAAGGTAACAGGGCCTACCAGCATGATATCGACCACATGCTCTACACAGATTCATAGTCGGTCGGGGTCCATCGATTACTATGCCTCTAGTTGGTGTCTGAGTCAGAGGCTTAAAAGGTCTAACAACCTTTTTTTGGAACTCATCTGCCTCTCTCCGACGCTTACTCATAAATTTTTGAACAAATTTGGCACTCTTGCTATCTCCCATTTTCTTCGAAACCTTGTCCTTACCCCAACTAAACTCAAAAATCTGCAGGTCATAATCTTGCTCACATAATTGGGCCCGTCGCACAGCCTCTTTGTATGTAGCGACATCAAACGGGGCCAACTTCGCTCGAATTGAAGGCCTCAGTCCATCTACAAATCTACAGACCCTTATAGCCTCACTCCTGATCGAGTCCGGATCATATCTGCCTAGTAAAGTGAATCGTGACTCGTACTCATCAACTGTTTGATTCCCTTGAGTCAGATTCAGAAATTCCATCTGCAACCTATGTCGAGCGGTATCTGGGATGTATTGCTCTCTGAAAGTGCCCAAAAACATATCCCACGTGATAGTCATACCTTGAGCTCTCAACATAGGCCTGGTGGACTTCCACCAGTGTTCTGCTTCGCCTCTCAGTACAAAGGCCGCAAGCGCTACTCTCTTTGTAGCCGAACATCTACAGAAGTCGAATAACTTCCCCATCTGACTGATCCAGTCCTCAGCCACTGCTGGATCCTTTACCCTGCTAAAAGAAGGAGGCTTGAAATCCATGAAATGCCTCAACCTCTCCATATGACAGTCGTATCCGTACCCCAAATCATCCTCATCATACTGTTGTGGGGCTACTGGAGGAGGTACTAGTCGAATATAAGGTTATCGTGGCCTAACCGATTCAGGTTGTGCAGGTGTAACATTCTCAGGTTCAAGTGCAGCTGCTGGGGGATTCAATGTAGCCTGTCTCGCTGTACCAGTTGTACCCTCAAACCTAGCCATGATCTGACCCATCATGGTCATCATAGTGCACATGTCTTCCTCTAATCGGGCTATCCGAGGATCGCAAGCCTCTATCTGTTCCTAGGGCTCATAACTAGAGGATGATTTATTGTGCCCCTCAGTCTTATCATTTCGCCCTTGAGCTCTCGAGTTCTCTCCCCTCTTGCGGTGTCTCTCAAGCATATCTCACAAGCCTGATAATTTTCCTACATTTATAACAAACGTTTAATTCACTACCAGCTCCGTATACACATTTGTATCTAAATATCGCACAGTAACTTGGGGATGTATGTTTCTTAGTCCAAAACATCGACTCACATCAGACCAGCCATACTCTGATACCAAATCTGTCACACCCAAATTCCAAGTGTCCTTCATCCATACAAACACTATTTACGGTTGGGCTGTGAGGCGATGCAATTACTAATATTTCATATTTTACAGCGAAATATTTAAAATTTTAATTCACACTCCCAGGTGTGTATAGATATATAAAATCATTTGTATAATAGTTTATCTTAACATAACATCCCCATAAAACTATTACATTTCTAAGGTATAACTGTGCGATACAAGATAATAGATACAAAATGCTCTTGTGTATACTGTTCTTATACCTTTACAATTGATGGGAGCTATCCAACGCAAAAGAGATCCAGAAACCACCGCTTTCCTACTTCTCAGTATCTGGAGGGGGAAAATAGTGGGATGAGCAAACCACAGCTCAGTAAGAAAATAAATGCTAGCAGGTAGATATTGTACTACCTACATAGCCCATGCATGTATAAAACAAAACCATGTTTTCATTATAAATGAAAATATCATCGAAAAATGCAGTAAACACATATTTTTTCATTTGGCATTTTCATGAATACAAATATTTAATATTTCCACTTGAAACATGTTTCATAAAATAGTGCTCTCATGACACAAGTGATTAAATCAAAGATTTATCAAACATACAAGAATCTCTTTATTTTCTCAATCATTTCTTTTTCCTCAAACCTCTCAAATCTCTGAGACAGGAATGAAATTTTTGGTAATCAAATATCCACGATATACGGCCAATATGTCACGACCCAAACTACCCAAAAATCAGAGTTAATTTTTTTCGCGTTTTTTATTATTTTCTTACTTAAATTCTCACCTGTCCTCGAATCGTGACCAACACTCCACTTAATAATTAGGCTGTGCGTCAATGCCAGTCCCACCATACATCTACCCTAGTACTTATTTCTTCTCCAGTCATTTATAATTGTTATATTATTTATACATCCCCTAAAGTTACTTACAAACATGTTACTGTGCTATGCTTATGTAGATACAATATGTACAAGTGTATATATATACCTTATGTTGATGGGCAGCAGCGGATATCCAGAATGCAGTACTGAGTCGTCGCAACTTCAACTGGAGATCATCTGTGGGAGAAAATGAAAGGGGTGAGCACATCAAGCTCAGTAAGGCAATCCTACGAACAAGTAGGTAACCATACTACCTACATGAACGTAGTGCCATGCATAAACCACCCTTTCTCCACACATTTTAAAACAATGCTATGCATTATGATGATATGTAAAACACATTTGCACGGAAAATCAACATGCAATTATTATAAATTATTTCTTTCTCAATTAAGATTTTCACAATAAAGTCAGGACTCGACCCCTCCTGTGGGTGATCCTGACTCACACAAAATCATGAAAACGTTTACATCACATGTGGGTTTTGAAAAGCATGGAAATACCATCATGCAATTTAGTTTTAAAACCCAGTTTAAATCATCATAAAAGTCATCAACATGCGAGACTAGGCAACATCTGTATATAGGTAAATAACTAGGACTATGGCCACATTTGTCCTCGTGAGTTCCTCAGCTACACGGATCCTAGTGTGCGGGTTCTCACCATGATCGGGAACCGCCCGGGAGGTGGGTCAGTCCATCCCGTCAGTCTTATTCGATCCCCGGCATCAGAAGATGCTGCATCCAGAGATGCCGTATCCGAAGATACAACACAGTACATCGTACTCCATGCTACTTGCACGGTACATCGTACTCCGTGAACCCATATAAGATCTCTAGGTACTCCAGCCCAATTGGCCTGCTTCCCACAGAGGTTTGTTTCTCAATACTCATGCCATGTCTCAAAACGCACGTGCGAGCCTATTAAATCGGTGACACACAGTCTACCCGATGCTCCAAGCACGGCTCATCGCATGTTCTCATAAAAGCTGTACAAGCGATGCTCAGCACTCTCATCAACTCAAATAAAACTGGCAGAGCCTGCTTTACATCCCCACAAGGCCGCCAACCTCATCCCTCACTCTCACCCCACCTAAGAGGTCTCTTGAGCCTGTTGGGCCTTTTGGCTGACTCCAAGGGCAGACAGCGGTACTCCACAAATCCGGTAAAACTAGTGCGAGCTAAGCTCAGCACTCTGTATGCAAATCGTATAAAAATCTGGTGCGAGCGAAGCTCTAACACCCTGTCTCAAAATCATATAAAAATATGGTGCGAGTTAGACTCTAGCACCCTGTCACGAAAATCATATATATATGTATACAAATCTGGTGCGAGTTGGACTCCAGCACCTATGCATGTAAAACTCTAGTGCGAGCTCTCGCTCTAGCACTAATGCATGCATCACACAAATCAAACATCGTGCGAGCTAAGCTCTAGCACGTCACATGTAAATAAAAACACGTAGGCGGCTCTGTTTCCTCAAAACAGTTTTCAAAACAATTTCACGTTGAAAGTATGCAATGCTGTGCATTTTCTTTCAAGGTGAGCCAGCCTACTCATGCATGCATCAAAACACCTCCAGAATGAGCAGAAACCTTTTGTTCTTGCTCCTCCCAATTTTTCCTAAATTTTTAGAATTTTACCCTTAGCAAGGGTATTTTAGTAAATTTGCCCATCCGGGGCCCTAAAATTATTATTCGACCTCTAGACCCTTCAGATAAATTTTAAAGGACTGCGTATGAATTTAAAATTGCGTAAAGTTACCTCTAGCAGTCCGCAGAATTCCCTTACCTTATTTTCCTGTCGAGTCTGACCTTTTTTTTTTCCACTGTAGTCTCGTCGCGCAGTCCGATACGCTTCCAATCCAATGCCCGGAACTGCGTATTAATATTACCCAGGTCAGATAACATACAATTTAATTGTATTTAATACTTTCTGGGCTTAATTTAAATCATTGGGCCCGTTTACCCCTATTGGGCCCGATTGCACCTTAATGGGCCTTAATCGGCCTTAAGCCCGTTTTTCACTAAATTCCCACTTTATCGAGGCCTATTGGGCTCATTGGGCCCACCAATAATTTATCGGCCTCGTTCTAATTTTCGAATAGCTAAATTTAATATTTACGACAATTAATCTAAATTTCCATAAATTAATTCAATTTATGCGGAAATTAAATCAATATCACGCATAATGAGGTAATTGTCGTAAATATGGGTCACTTACCCGAGATTCCATGCTAGTCCGTAAATCGAGACTGTCTCGAGCCCTCGGTGGATGCCAATCGTCGAGCTACACAATTAATTACATTTTCGAGTAAACTTTTCGGTCGAAATTTAATTAAATAAAATATTCCAAATTTAAATCGGGTCAATTTGACCGCTTATCGACTTACCCGAAGCTCGATTGCATCACCGGAATTTTCTCCAATTTTTTCTCTTTTTCCTTTTCCCTTTTTCTCCCTTTTTCTCCTCTTTTTGGCTGAACCGGTTCAGTCCGGTTCGGACCGGTTCAGACCGCCGGTTCACCCCGGTTCGACCGGTTCACCATCGTTCACCACCTTGCCGGCCGGTTCTCCGCCGGCTTCCACCGCCAATCGCTCCGCTGGGTCGTCCGCAGTTCGAATCTACCCTCAGTTTCACCCAAGTCCGTCAGAACACCGCCGGTTCGGCCTCTTCTCCTCGGCGTCGGAAACCCATTTTCTATTTTGGTCATCGCCGGCGATTCCAACAGTCTCGCCGGCTGCTACAGGTCTCAAAAGCACCGCCGTCGCCTGGGCTCTCCAAATCGGGCCTCGGCTCCGCCTGAATCGCCGCCGTTCGCCGCCGGTGGCCAACTCTTTTCCCGCGGCTTCTCTTCCGTTTTTTGACGTCCTCCGGCCTCCAAACGGCGCGTCTCCGATGGCTGAAGGTTCACCTGGCGTCGGGCTTCCTTCGTCGGCCCTCGCCTGGGTCCCTGGCCGTCGGACGGCTCGCCGGTGATCCTCGGTTTGGGCAGTCGGGTTTCGGGTCTCTCATTTCGCGATTTCGTCTTTTTTATTATTATTATTATTATTATTATTTAACCAATTGTTTTATTCATTAAAATACACTAAAAATACCCAAATATCCCTTAAAATATCCTTAAAATTATTATTTAATTCTAAATTTATCAATTTAATTTTATTTAATTTATTTATTATATTTTAACCTCTTTTTCGGGTATAATTTCTCGATTATTTTCGGGATTATTTTTCCAAACTAAAAATCCCGATTAATTCCCATAAATTAATATCTTGATCAATTTAACCCAAAATAAATTTATTTCATCTTTAGTGACCAAGATTTCTCAAATCCATATTTTAATTAAATTTTTCTTATCGAAATTATACCGACCTTTGGTCTTTTGACCATTTTGCCCTTACACGTGTTCGGGATTAATTTAACCCGACTTCCCTTCACAAATACTCCTTTATTTCATATTTACTTTTCATATTTTAATTAAATTCGGGTCTTACAACTCTCCCCCACTTAAGGAATTTGGTCCTCCAAATTAGAACCAATTCACATGAGTCCATATACAACTCCGGGTACATCGATTGTATCATACTCTTAATTTCTTATGTGACCTTCTCCGGAGTGTATTACTACCAAAGGACTTTAATTAGGGAGATTATCTTAAACCTCAATATTTTCTCTTTCCTATTTAATGCCCGAATCAACTTCTTCAATATACTTGTATTTTCATTAAATTGAACTTTTGGAGTTCATATCCTGTCACCTCTGCTGGATTTGGATAGCATTGCCGAAGCATCAAAAGTGGGACACAATGTGGGTGCCTATTAATTCAGGTGATAACACCAACCTACAGGTCTTATCTCCCACTTGTCCAATCTCTCAAAATATTCCATCCAGCGCAACTCAATTTACCTTCTTCCAAAAGTTCGCTATGTCCTTATTCTCTTAGGACAGTAAACATTTCAATCATACTAATTCACCATCGGTGAATTCCAATACTTTTCTATCTGCTCTGAGGTGTTCTTAATCTCTCATCCTTAACTAAACATCCTCAGAGACTTATTATCCAAAGTCGAAATTAATTCTGTTCTGTCACCCACTTTTCTTATCCAAATTTGGGGTACAACCCCTCCAACCATACACTACTTCATATCTTATTATCCC
This sequence comes from Firmiana major, assembly GCA_033439115.1. Classification (NCBI taxonomy): domain Eukaryota; kingdom Viridiplantae; phylum Streptophyta; class Magnoliopsida; order Malvales; family Malvaceae; genus Firmiana; species Firmiana major. The sequence goes on from CM065897.1 coordinate 50,241,769, forward strand.
GATACTCAACTGCCAACTGTCGTTATTGGCGACTTTAATTAGAAATCAACTGATCATTCCAGGAGCTTATAAAATCAATGGCACAAGCTTTCATCGGATCCTCCAGAACTTGTACAGTCCATCTCTGACTGACCATCTGTCTGAGGATGGAAAGCTGTGCTAATACTCAGTCGGGTTCCCATAGCTTCCTGAAAATATCCTCTGAAATCGAAAGTGAAGCGGGAATCCCTATATGATACCATGCTCGCTGGAACGCTACTTAATGTTCCACAATCTTCCTTATACCTTAATCCTCATACACACTCTGAGTATCTGGGGAGTTCATAACCAGAAGGTGGGTGGATTTAGTCATTCTGTCGGCTATCATCCAAATAGCCTCGTAATTCACCTGGGTTCTCTGTAACCCATCATAAAATTCATGGAGACTTGTTCTCATTTTTCGTGCCGTGTCGATATAGGTAGGTGCTGCAATAACTCTGCAGACTTTTAATACTCTACCTTATTCTGTTGACATACTAGGCACTTCTTCACAATCTCTACCATGTCTCTTTTCACATCTGACCACCCATACCCTTTTCGAGATTTCAATATATAATCATTACTTTCTGTATGCACTGTATATCCCGAAGAGTGAGCTTCTGACAACATTACTATCTCATCAACTGTGGTCTTGGGGAGCACTCATACTGTCTCTGAATCCTCAGTAACTCATCATCACCCACTGCGAACTCTATCACTGTACCCTTCTGAATCAGACCCAAACTATCGATATCCGGTCGATCATCACGCTAAGCCTGGCAAATCCGGGCACTCTCATCCGGTTCTAATCATCAGGCTAGCTGTCACACAATCACTGTCATCATCAGAAGGGATCACATCTATACTGAGGCTCACAACTGCATCTAGCAGCTCACGCTCCCTGACCATCATATGTAATACCATCCCGAGGCTCTTTCTACTCAAAGCATCAGCCTTTCTTTGGGTGGTACAATTTTCACAAATCAAAATCTCTCAGAAGCTCTAACCCACTATGTATTCTCATATTTGCCTCTTTCTGTGAAAACAGATACTCGGGCTTTATGATCAGTGCATATCCATAATTTCTCACCATGTACATAATAGTACTATATCCTCGGTACAAGTACTACTGCTGTCAATTTTTAAATCATGGGTATCTTCCCATTATACATCAATATACAGCTCCTTCATAATTTCGAGGTATCTATACTCACTGGGAACCTCTTGAGCTGTTGGGTATGACGAAATTAATCACGGTGGTCAGTTCATACTTTGTTACACCGAAATCCATATCACATCTATCATCTTATTCAAAGACCACATTTTTCTTAGTTAAACGTGTCAACCAAATAGACCATATTGAGAATCTCGCAATAATCCATTGTAAAAGCCATCTTCCAATTGTTGCTTATAATTCGCCCTGGACTTTAACTACACCCAATATATCATCGATAATGATGATTACAAATCGATATAATCCTTGAGTTATTTACGCATAAGCGTATAAGATCCTTTAAAATCGCTTACGTTTTCAGGTACTAACCTGCGTCATTTCCTTTTCTTATCTCAACGGTTCTTATTAAATTTTTACTATGATAATCTTTATGATTTGTCAAATTTTAATATTCTTATCGTCTTAGTAAAGGTATCCTAATGCTAAAGTTATCTATTCCGACGCTCGATTTCACGTTATAGGTTATACATATATACTTTTAGACGCTGTCAAGTCTTTAAGCGGGGAGGTATTTTGAAATACCTTTATTAACCTTCAGACTTAACCACAACTACGTTATACCTCAGTTTATGTGGTCACAATTTATATTCGCTACTCATTGCTTTAGTCCTAATGACTCCATATATTAAGGGTATTCCTTACCTAGCATATGTCTCTTACTCCAGTACATCTTGTATTTAGGATCTATCTTATCTCGAAGATTATCTCCTTTCGTATATTAATCATGACGAAACTCTTGTCATTATTCATTTCGTGAGCACAATCCTTTACTCCTTTAATTTCAACTGTTACACCCCTGTTTTTAACTTAAAATCTCAATAACCATATTCCGTTTATTAATCCTCCTCTATTGGGGTACTCATTTATCAGTATCGTGCCCAATGATGTAGGCATTCATGCCTTTTACTCACTTATATATGAATGAAGGCGGTATGAATAAATATGTGGCACCAGGATCAATAAACATATGTACTTTATTATTCATAACAAGTGTGGTATCTCACACCACATCCATGAAACATCAATAGTGTCCTGGTCCAAGACATCCTCTCGCCTTCGTCCAACAACCTACTTTCCTTTTTCTTTTCGGCTATGGCCTCTCTTTTCGTTGCAGCTATACCAACGAAGTTTTTCTCCGTCTCTTTACTTTTCTGTGGGATGATCTCGCTCAACTCTAAGCAATCAAAATCAATGGTCTGTCTTACCACACTTAACGGCCATTTTCATCTATACCGTGTAGGTATAAACCTTCCTTCCGTGGTATCCACCACACATCTCACACTGCTTACAGTACTTACACTGCTACACCGCTTCGTAGCAGGTCGGGATTCTCCAATCACAATGCCCCTCAAGAGTGCCAAAATTAGATGCACTGGGGCCTCACCAATTATCTTACTCCATGACTTGTCAAATCAAATCTTTTACCAATTACTATTTCAACATCTCTATCATTTCTCGATTTTCTTTTCTGTCTCTATTTCAGCCCTCATTACCTTTCCCAATCTCAGAGGCGTGCGATTCATATTCTTATTTACCCAACTGTAAATCTGCGCACTGCCTCGGTATAGGTAATATCTCACGGGCCAATCGGACTCTAATTGAAAATTTGAGCCCTTCCATAAACTTTTAGACATCTCGACTGTCACTGTTCATGTGTCGAGGTAATATCTGCCAAGAATATAACTGAGTTTCATACTCATAATCAATTTAGTATTCCTGGGCAGTGTAAGAAATTTTTCCTTAAAATTTCCTTTAAATCATGTCCGGGATATCCTGTCACCGGAATACATCCATAATCATTTCTCATCTCAGCTCTGGATGTTTAACACTTAAGATGGGTCGAGCGGGTTTCCACCAATGCTCCGCTGCGCCCTCTGATCTCATACGTAATCTGAGCAATTAGCTCCTCAAAATAATACCCATGCTCCGCTTCAATCTCGCGAAGCGTGTCTCAATACTATCCGATCTCTCTATCGGATTCAGTGGGGCATGCTCAACATTAGCCTCCATTTCAATTTCATCATGATTCTCATAGTCAAACTCAGCACGACTTAGCAGATTCAGGTCTACCTCTACGACCTCTGCCTCGTGCACTATCTCATCTAACGCGACTCATATTAAGCATTCCTGCATTCTCAACCATTTCTTAGTCAAGCCCATCTCGATATACACTATTGTATCTAACTAAGCACAGTAACACGGGGATGTAATTTCCTAATTACTGACACTGACACACATCAGACCAATCGTTGCTCTGATACCACCTTATATTGTCACGACCCAAACTACCCAAAAATCAGAGTTAATTTTTTTCGCGTTTTTATTATTTTCTTACTTAAATTCTCACCTGTCCTCGAATCGTGACCAACACTCCACTTAATAATTAGGCTGTGCGTCAATGCCAGTCCCACCATACATCTACCCTAGTACTTATTTCTTCTCCAGTCATTTATAATTGTTATATTATTTATACATCCCCTAAAGTTACTTACAAACATGTTACTGTGCTATGCTTATGTAGATACAATATGTACAAGTGTATATATATACCTTATGTTGATGGGCAGCAGCGGATATCCAGAATGCAGTACTGAGTCGTCGCAACTTCAACTGGAGATCATCTGTGGGAGAAAATGAAAGGGGTGAGCACATCAAGCTCAGTAAGGCAATCCTACGAACAAGTAGGTAACCATACTACCTACATGAACGTAGTGCCATGCATAAACCACCCTTTCTCCACACATTTTAAAACAATGCTATGCATTATGATGATATGTAAAACACATTTGCACGGAAAATCAACATGCAATTATTATAAATTATTTCTTTCTCAATTAAGATTTTCACAATAAAGTCAGGACTCGACCCCTCCTGCGGGTGATCCTGACTCACACAAAATCATGAAAACGTTTACATCACACGTGGGTTTTGAAAAGCATGGAAATACCATCATGCAATTTAGTTTTAAAACCCAGTTTAAATCATCATAAAAGTCATCAACATGCGAGACTAGGCAACATCTGTATATAGGTAAATAACTAGGACTATGGCCACATTTGTCCTCGTGAGTTCCTCAGCTACACGGATCCTAGTGTGCGGGTTCTCACCATGATCGGGAACCGCCCGGGAGGTGGGTCAGTCCATCCCGTCAGTCTTATCCGATCCCCGGCATCCGAAGATGCTGCATCCGGAGATGCCGTATCTGAAGATACAACACGGTACATCGTACTCCATGCTACTTGCAAGGTACATCGTACTCCGTGAACCCATATAAGATCTCTAGGTACTCCAGCCCAATTGGCCTGCTTCCCACAGAGGTTTGTTTCTCAATACTCATGCCATGTCTCAAAACGCACGTGCGAGCCTATTAAATCGGTGACACACAGTCTACCCGATGCTCCAAGCACGGCTCATCGCATGTTCTCATAAAAGCTGTGCGAGCGATGCTCAGCACTCTCATCAACTCAAATAAAACTGACAGAGCCCGCTTTACATCCCCACAAGGCCACCAACCTCATCCCTCACTCTCACCCCACCTAAGAGGTCTCTTGAGCCTGTTGGGCCTTTTGGCTGACTCCAAGGGTAGACAGCGGTACTCCACAAATCCGGTAAAACTAGTGCGAGCTAAGCTCAGCACTCTGTATGCAAATCGTATAAAAATCTGGTGCGAGCGAAGCTCTAACACCCTGTCTCAAAATCATATAAAAATATGGTGCGAGTTAGACTCTAGCACCCTGTCACGAAAATCATATATATATGTATACAAATCTGGTGCGAGTTGGACTCCAGCACCTATGCATGTAAAACTCTAGTGCGAGCTCTCGCTCTAGCACTAATGCATGCATCACACAAATCAAACATCGTGCGAGCTAAGCTCTAGCACGTCACATGTAAATAAAAACACGTAGGCGGCTCTGTTTCCTCAAAACAGTTTTCAAAACAATTTCACGTTGAAAGTATGCAATGCTGTGCATTTTCTTTCAAGGTGAGCCAGCCTACTCATGCATGCATCAAAACACCTCCAGAATGAGCAGAAACCTTTTGTTCTTGCTCCTCCCAATTTTTCCTAAATTTTTAGAATTTTACCCTTAGCAAGGGTATTTTAGTAAATTTGCCCATCCGGGGCCCTAAAATTATTATTCGACCTCTAGACCCTTCAGATAAATTTTAAAGGACTGCGTATGAATTTAAAATTGCGTAAAGTTACCTCTAGCAGTCCGCAGAATTCCCTTACCTTATTTTCCTGTCGAGTCTGACCTTTTCTTTTTTCACTGTCAGTCCGATACGCTTCCAATCCAATGCCCGGAACTGCGTATTAATATTCCCCAGATCAGATAACATACAATTTAATTGTATTTAATACTTTCTGGGCTTAATTTAAATCATTGGGCCCGTTTACCCCTATTGGGCCCGATTGCACCTTAATGGGCCTTAATCGGCCTTAAGCCCGTTTTTCACTAAATTCCCACTTTATCGAGGCCTATTGGGCTCATTGGGCCCACCAATAATTTATCGGCCTCGTTCTAATTTTCGAATAGCTAAATTTAATATTTACGACAATTAATCTAAATTTCCATCAATTAATTCAATTTATGCGAAAATTAAATCAATATCACGCATAATGAGGTAATTGTCGTAAATATGGGTCACTTACCCGAGATTCCATGCTAGTCCATAAATCGAGACTATCTCGAGCCCTCGGTGGATGCCAATCGTCGAGCTACACAATTAATTACATTTTCGGGTAAACTTTTCGGTCGAAATTTAATTAAATAAAATATTCCAAATTTAAATCGGGTCAATTTGACGGCTTATCGACTTACCCGAAGCTCGATTGCATCACCGGAATTTTCCCCAATTTTTTTCTCTTTTTCCTTTTCCCTTTTTCTCCCTTTTTCTCCTCTTTTTGGCTGAACCGGTTCAGTCCGGTTCGGACCGGTTCAGACCGCCGGTTCACCCCGGTTCGACCGGTTCACCGTCGGTTCACCACCTTGCCGGCCGGTTCTCCACCGGCTTCCACCGCCAATCGCTCCGTTGGGTCGTCCGCAGTCCGAATCTACCCTCACTTTCACCCAAGTCCGCCGGAACACCGCCGGTTCGGCCTCTTCTCCTCGACGTCGGAAACCCATTTTCTATTTTGGTCATCGCCGGCGATTCCGACCGTCTCGCCGGCTGCTACCGGTCTCAAAAGCACCGCCGTCGCCTGGGCTCTCCAAATCGGGCCTCGGCTCCGCCTGAATCGCCGCCGTTCGCCGCCGGTGGCCAACTCTTTTCCCGCGGCTTCTCTTCCGTTTTCCGACGTCCTCCGGCCTCCAAACGGCGCGTCTCCGGTGGCTGAAGGTTCACCTGGCGTCGGGCTTCCTTCGCCGGCCCTCGCCTGGGTCCCTAGCCGCCGGACGGCTCGCCGGTGATCCTCGGTTTGGGCAGTCGGGTTTCGGGTCTCTCATTTCGCGATTTCGTCTCTTTTTTATTATTATTATTATTATTATTATTTAACCAATTGTTTTATTCATTAAAATACACTAAAAATACCCAAATATCCCTTAAAATATCCTTAAAATTATTATTTAATTCTAAATTTATCAATTTAATTTTATTTAATTTATTTATTATATTTTAACCTCTTTTTCGGGTATAATTTCTCGATTAGTTTCGGGATTATTTTTCCAAACTAAAAATCCCGATTAATTCCCATAAATTAATATCTTGATCAATTTAACCCAAAATAAATTTATTTCATCTTTATTGACCAAGATTTCTCAAATCCATATTTTAATTAAATTTTTCTTATCGAAATTATATCGACCTTTGGTCTTTTGACCATTTTGCCCTTACACGTGTTCGGGATTAATTTAACCCGACTTCCCTTCACAAATACTCCTTTATTTCATATTTACTTTTCATATTTTAATTAAATTCGGGTCTTACATATTCAGTGATCCCAAGCCTCACTGATCAGGTATGCACATGGTATCACTTCGCCTGAAGGGGGATGGGTCAGTCCTACTCTTCGGCTCATCTCAATGAACCTCATCTCCTCATATACTCACGGTATAAGGTACGCCATGTGTCATTTACATGATACTCATACTCGCGTGCACACAGTACGGTACATAATATACCAATGGATAACTACGCAATACTACGTACGACCGTGGACCCAAGACCATACTCCAACTCTGATGGACTTTTCATCCTGAACCGTATCTGATATACCAGGCAAGCAAGCAGCGTGACACATAGTCAACACAAGGCTCCAGCGCGATATGAGGTAGTGTTAAGGCCCAGCCAGTTCAAAGGCCATCGGCTGGCGTCCCCTTGGGTCCCAAACCCTCAGGTTTACCTCAACTCATTAAAAACAGGTGCGAGCAATGCTCCAGCACTTTTCTCAAAATCATCGTGTGAGTTAAACTCCAGCATGGCATATCAAAAGCATAGAAACATGTGCGAGCTAACACCCCAGCACATAGTCAAGGCATTAAAACGGGTGTGAGCTAGAGCTCCAACACCAATCTCATCTCAAATCCGATAGGTGGCTATTTTCTTTTTTAAACTCAAAACATGTTTATTTATGCAACATGTCTTTCCATGCTAAAACATGTAAAACTAGCCAACCTATCATTATCATTTCTCAATCACCACATCAATACAAAATTGAGAAAACATTAAATCATGCATATCATGCTATTTCCTTACCCCATCCCATTTCTCAATACATATATATCATATTATATTTCATGCTTCCATATCATTTCATAGAATTGTAATGTGGTACTAATTCTAGCGATATATCTACGAAATTATCGTAAAATACGTACAAACATCTCTATAGCTAACACATAGTCCCTTACCTCGAATCGCGCTCATATTTCCTTTGTCACGTATGCTCCGTTCGCGATCCGGGTTAGCCGTGTTCCACGTTCTTCCGAGCTACACGTACAATCATCAAGTTATTTTCTTTTCCCTCTTTTAAGACTCTACATTGTCATTTATTTATTTATTCATACTCCTTAACCCATCAAATCACATTTCATCTTCCTCACAATCTAATAATACTTCTCTTAAGTTTTCCCCATTTCTCATGGATTTTCTCTCTATAAACCCCTTTCAATACCACTCACTCATCTCTACTCTCATCATTTCTAACCATATTTTACATCTCATTCAACCCACAAATACCTAGAAACCATATTTAGAAGCTTGAAGGTTGAAGACCTTACTCTTTTACTTAGTTAAATTTGTGATAGCCACAACTCCTTCTCTTGATCACACCAAGGTGAGATTTTTGGGTATGTTGTTCTCCTTGCTTCAAGGAACAACTTTCCCTTCTTTAGCTCATTCAAATTTTAACTACAAGGTAGTGATTTTTAGAGTGAGAAAGCTTGGGTTTTTTGAGAGAAAATGGCAGGTGAGGTTTGGTGAGAGAAGAGTTTTGTGTTTTCATCTCAATCCCATGCTCTTTTTATAGATGCAGAGACATGAGATCGATCTGGCCCTTGTGGAGATCGATCTCTGCAAGGTTTGGTAGTCCTTTTTACCAAACACAACCACTACAAGATCGATCTTCTTCCATTATGAGATCGATCTGTCGAAGGCAATTTTCCTCTTGGAGATCGATCTTCCCCTTGTAGGAGATCGCTCTGCTCCTTATAGAACCCTTAAGGAGATCGATCTGTCGAGTCTTGAGATCGATCTGTTCTCAAATATAGAGTTAAGGAGATCGATCTTCTTGCCTTAAAATCAATCTTCTCATTACAGAATGTCCAACAAATCGATCTGTCTCGCCCTATAGTTGAAAATAAGGTCATTTTGGCTCTTCCAGATCAATTTCTCATCCCATGAGATCGATATGTTGTTCATGTTTCTAGATTTTACTGCAGTTTTCTGCAGCAACTTCATTCAAAACCTCCTTAATTTGCTGCCATAGTCATTTCATCATTCATCCCTCCTTGAGACTTGAAGTGGCATCCAATCACACTTAGTACATATTAAAACTTGTGTGAAAGCCTTGTATAGCCAAATATATACAATATATAGCTAAATGGAAGTGCATAACTTATGCAATTTCATTCCATTTTACTCCAATACTCATATTCCATTCCCCTCACATTCATTATATATCAAAGTTCATTTCTTCATGTTCATATTTAATGAATCTTGTATGTACATCACAACTCTAATCACAAGTGTGTACATTAATCTTATAGAGTTTATATCATATATGCTTCTCATTACTAGTACATCATCATACTGATGAATTCATTTATATATGTTCAAGGTTAAACCTATACAAGGTCTCATACCAACACCATGCCAAAACCAGTATAAAATCCATGTGAAAACTAGTGCGAGCTAAGCTCCAGCACTCATGCGTATAAAACACATCAAATCTCGTGCGAGTCATACTCTAGCACGCTTTCATTCTGATGAAAATCATGTAGGTGGCTCAATTCTTTGCAAAGTATGGTTACAAACCAACACAGCTCATTTCTTTTGCAATTCATTTCAAATGTTAGCCAACCTACCAATCATTTGCTAAAAAGTAATAAAACATGATTTTCCAAAGCATTATGCCTTTGTTTTTGTAAGACCCGATTTTTATTGTAAGAGCAAATGGAATGAATAGAAATTTCGAGTGCATTTAAAAAATGCAAAAGGATTGAAATTGAATTTTTGAACGCGTGCAAGGGTAAAATGGTCAAAAGATCGAAATTCAGTATTAATCGGGATAAGAAACTTTAATTAAAAATAATGGATTTGAGAAATCTTAATCAATAACGAAGAAATAATTAAATTTCGGTTTAAATTGATCAAGATATGAATTTATTGGATTAAACCAGAATTTTTACCTCGGGAAATAATCCCGAAAGTATTCAAAAAATATACTGGAAAGCCGAAATATGACCGATAAATTCATTTAATTGGTTAAATGAATAAAGTATAATTTTTAAAGATATTTTTGGATTTTTAATAATTAAATAAAAAATTTTTAGATATTTTTGGGATTTTAATATTATTTTAATTGATTGAAATAATATTAAAAATAAAAATTGCCCTAATTGAGATTACAGTAAAAATAGATAAATTTTTGAAGAGAAATTGAGCAATGTAGGTTACTAGACTAAGAATGATGAAAAGATTGGGCAAATATCTTACCAAAGATTGATCTGGAAGGGTGAATCGAGAGCTGAGGTGCGACAGGGGGTTAGGGATTTGAGAATTTAGGTTTTTTGAATTTTGGAGATTTTGAACAGTTTTTATAGTTCAGGGCACAGGAGATCGATCTGTCGAGGCGACAGATCGATCTGTCATTTCCAGAAGCTTGAAGAGATCGATCTGTTGTACCACAAGATCGATCCTCAGAATACAGAAGCTTAATGAGATCGATCTATCACAGGCCCAGATCGATCTGCTGTTTGACCGAGGCTTAAGGAGATCGATCTGCCAAATGCATAGATCGATCTATTATTTAACAGAGGCTTAAGGAGATCAATCTTATGGGTGAGAAGATCGATCTGCCTAGCTTAACCTTTATGCTTTAGGTTCATTTGAAGTATGGAGATCGATCTATATTGATAGGAGATCGATCTCTCATACTTTTTGCCCTGAAAAATCATTGAAAAACTCTTTTAAAAACAACTTGAAATCAAGGTTATGAAGCATATACATCTTAAGGAACATTCATGAGTCCTAATTCACCTCTAAGGACACAAAACCTATCTCTATCAAGAGGTTTGGTGAATATATCAGCTATTTGATGTAAAATGTCAATATACTCTAGAATTATATCTCCCTTTTGAACATGGTCTCTAAGGAAATGGTGCCTAATCTCAATGTGCTTAGTTCTAGAGTGTTGAATAGGATTTTAAGATAGATTGATGGCACTGGTATTATCACATTTAATAGAGACTTGTTTCATGTCAATACCATAGTCTTTCATTTGTTGTTTAATCCACAACACTTGAGCACTACAACTACCTGCTGCTATGTATTCAGCTTCAGTTGTGGACTGAACCACACTATTTTGTTTCTTAGAGAACCAAGAGATTAATCTATTCCCTAAGAATTGACAAGTACCTGAAGTACTTTTCCTATCTATTTTGCATCCTCCAAAGTCTGCATCTGAAAATGCATGAAGTGTAAAAGTGGAGTCCTTGGGGTACCAAAGTCCTAGAGAGGGAGTGTCCTTAAGGTATCTAAAGATCCTTTTGGTTGCTAATAAGTGTGATTCCCTAGGAGAGGATTGAAATCTAGCACAAAGGCATACACTAAATAAAATATCTGGTCTACTTGCAGTTAAATAAAGCAATGAGCTAATCATAGACCTATAGAGTTTAGTGTCTACACACTTACCACTTTCATCTTTATCAAGCTTGATGTTGGTGCCCATTGGAGTTGCTTGAGGTTTGCAATTGTCTATTCCAAATCGTTTGAGCAAATCCTTAGTATACTTTGCTTGATTGATGAAGGTTCCATCCTTTGTTTGCTTCACTTGAAGTCCCAAGAAGAAAGTGAGCTCTCCCATCATGCTCATTTCAAATTCACCTTGCATGATCTTAGCAAACTCTTGGCATAAAGATTCATTAGTTGATCCAAAAATAATATCATCTACATACACTTAAACAACTAGTAAATCTTTATTTTTATTTTTGATAAATAAAGTGGTATCTACTTTTCCTCTTGAATATCCTTTTTCTATTAAGAATTTTAACAACCTTTCATACCATGCTCTAGGAGCTTGTTTCAAACCATAGAGTGCCTTAGATAGTTTGAAAACATATTCAGGAAATTCATGATTTTCAAAGCCGGGAGGTTGTTCAACATATACTTCTTCATTAATGAAACCATTCAAGAATGCGCTCTTTACATCCATTTGATATAACTTGAAGTTTTTATAGCATGCAAAGGCAAGTAACATTCTAATAGCTTCTAATCTAGCTACCGGTGCATAAGTTTCATCATAGTCTATTCCTTCTTCTTGTCTATAACCTTGTGCAACTAACCTAGCCTTGTTTCTTATGATCACACCATTTTCATCCATTTTGTTCTTGAATATCCATTTAGTTCCAATTATAGAGTGATCACTAGGCCTAGGAACTAGTTTCCACACCTTACTTCTCTCAAATTGATTTAATTCTTCTTGCATTGCTAAGAACCAATTATTGTCATCTAAGGCTTCATTGACATTTCTAGGTTCTATTTGAGACACAAAGGCTATATATTGACACATATTCCTTAGAGATGATCTAGTTCTAACTCCAAGAGTTGGATCTCATACTATTTCACAATCTTTTACATATCCTAATTCTCTTAGTGCTCTAGACTCTCTCTAACATCTTTATTTCTTCTCCATCTTCTTTATTTATGTCAAGTTTTTCTAATAGATCTTCTTCTAAGTTTGGAATTTCCTCTAAGTTTTCATCAAATATTCCAACATCCTCATCATTGGTTGAATCTTTAGATAAATCATTTGATTCATCAAATATTACATGAATTGATTCTTCAACCATCAATGTTCTTTTGTTATATACTCTATAAGCCTTTGAATTCAATGAATATCCTAGAAAAATTCCCTCATCACTATTGGCATCAAATTTTCCTAAATTATCTTTCCCATTATTTAAGACAAAGCATTTGTAGCCAAAAGGATGGAAGTAGCTAATGTTAGGCTTCTTACCTTTGTAAAGCTCATAAGGAGTTTTCTTTAGCATGAGTCTAATCATAGCTCTATTAATGATATAGCAAGATGTGTTTATAGCTTCAGCCCAAAAATATTTTGGTAAATTATTCTCACACAACATGGTTCTAGCCATTTCTTCCAATGTTCTATTTCTTCTCTCAACTACTCCATTTTGTTGTGGTGTCCTAGGGGCTGAAAAATTATGGCTAATTCCTTGATCATTGCAATACTCATCAAATCCTATATTTTTAAACTCCTTGCCATGATCACTTCTAATGCTAGTTATTGTATATCCTTTTTTCATTTTGAGTCACTTTTGTATAAGCTATGAACTTTTCTAAAGCTTCATTTTTCACTCTAAAAAAGAACACCCAGGTGAACCTAGTGTAATCATCAACTATTACAAATCCATAGTGTTTCCCACCAAGGCTTGTTGTTCTACTTGGTCCAAATAAATCTAGGTGGAGTAATTGAAGAGGCCTAGTGGTGGATACACTATTCTTAGGCTTAAATGTTGTCCTTTTATGTTTTCCTTTAACATAAGCTTCACATATTTTTTCATAGTCAAAGGACAACTTGGGTAATCCTATAATTAGATCCTTTCTAGCTAACTTAGATAACACATGCATGCTAGCATGACCTAGTCTTCTATGCCATAACCAAGATTCTTTTTCATTGTTTACCATTAGGCATATGTTTTCATTTTTGAGTTCATTAAGATAGACAATGTATATATTACCTTGCCTATGGCCTAGGAAAAGAACTTTATTTGACTTAGGATCTATAACATGACATTTCATGCAATTAAAAATTACTTTGTATCCTTTGTCACAAAGTTGACTTATGCTTAGTAAATTATGCTTTAGACCCCTGACAAGCAATACTTTTTCTAATGAAAAATAGTCATTACCTATTAAGCCACTTCCTTTAACTTGGCCTTTAGAGTTGTCCCCAAACGTGACTTCTCCACCAACCTTTGATTTAAATGAGTTGAAGTGGCTTCTCTCACCCGTCATGTGCCTTGAGCATCCACTGTCCAAGTACCAAGCTTCCTTTGTTTTATCTTTGTGGCAATGCTCAATCACCTACAATTAAAATTCAAACTCATATCTTAGGTACCTAAATTCTCTTGGATCCTTTAAGGTTAGTGAATGCAATTCTTGATCCCTTTGGGATCCATTTTACCAATGCATTAAGATCTTTTGAGTTAATTACTCCTTTTGGAACCCACAATCTTTTTACTCTTTTTCCTTTAAGAGTGGTCATCTTCATATTACAATTATGTGATGCATGTCCCTTTCTATTACAATATGAACAAGTAGTTGAAGGTTTATTCATGCTCTTTCTAGCAATGAAGCTTTTGAGATGAGTCTCTCTACTTTTTGCATTATATCCTAACCCATTTTTATCAACGAATGCCCTTTGAGTTTCTAGCATGTTATCTAACTTTTGTTGACCCATATAGAACCTATTAAAAGAATTATGTAAGTTGCTATTTTTTTCTTTTAGGTCACAAATTTCAAGATTTGTAATTTGTAATTTGTAATTTCTTTTCACATTCTAATTTGTCCTCTAGTATTAACTCATTTTCTTTCTTCAATTTACATATTATCTTCTTATATTTCATACTCATGGATTCATATTCCAATGCAAGATCATCAAAGGCATCTTGCAATTCATCAAAAGTGTATTCATTGAGGTTTGAAGTTACCTTTTCATCCTCAATAGCCATGAAGCACAAGTTGGCAATGTCCTCATTTGAATCATCATCGGAGCAGTCACTGTCGCTCCATGTAGCCACCATTGCCTTCTTTTTGTGGAACTTATCATTGGACCTTTTAAGAAGAGGGCAGTTAAACTTAATGTGTCCTGATTTTTTACATTCATAACAGACAATTGTATCTTTTCTTCCTACCTCTTCTTGATCTTTCTTGTGGTTTCTCCTATTACTACCACTTGCTCTCATTCTCATGAATTTGTTAAATCTTTTGGTAAACATTGCCATCTCAAGATCTTCTTCACTGCCACTCTCATTTTTATTTTCCTCTTGAGTAGTAGATTTTAGAGCAACTCTCACTTTCTTGGGTGGCTCTTCATTTCTTCTCAATTTCATCTCATAAGTGAGTAATAATCCTATTAATTCATCTAGTGACAATGTGTGAGGGTCCTTGGATTCCTCAGTTGCAGTCACTTTAGCTTCCTATGATTTAGGTAGACTATTTAATATTTTCTTGACCATTTCTATATTAGAGTAAGTTTTTCCTAATGATTTCAATCCATTAATTACATCAGTGAATCTAGTGAACATATCACTGATTGACTCTCCATCTTTCATCCTAAATAGCTCATAGTCATATGTGAGCATTCCTACCTTAGTCTCATTTACTTGGGTTGTACCTTCATGAGTTATTGCCAATTTATCCCAAATTTGTTTGGCATTGTCACAACCGGAGACTATATTGTATTCATTTGGCCCTAAAGCACAAAAAAAGGTGTGCATGGCCTTAGCATTTAGCTGAGCACATTTAACATCATTTGAATCTCATTCATCTTCTTCTTTAGGGATATCTCTTCCCTCTATTCTTTTTGTAAGGATTTGAGGTCCTTTAGTGATAATCCTCTATACTTCATAATCATTTGCTTGAATGAATAACATCATCATAGTCTTCCAATAAGCATAATGTTCCCCATTAAACATAGGAGGCCTAACCGTAGAATGCACCTCTCCTACTAAGCTAGTTGCTACATTGTTGTGAGCCATTAGATCGTTTCTAACTCTTAGGAAGTTATTCCTCTGTGATCAAAGAGTCCTACCTCTGATACCAATTGTTGGCTCTACCGAGAGGGGGGTAAATCGATTTTCTAATGTTAATGACAAATTTAAATTGATTTGAGCTTAATTAACAAATAATGGATAAGCGATATAATGTAATGAAACAAATTAAAGCGAGATAAGGAAGAGAATATCAAACACAGTAGTTTATAGAGGTTCGGCCAATCTCTTGCCTACGTCCTCTCTCCTTGACCTTCTTGTCAAGAGCTTTCTTTCTCACTTTCAACGAAAGTTACACACTCCCTTTTTAGGTTAAAGAATAACCTCTCTACCCTTCTTAAACAAAGATGTATTCACCCTTTTACAAAGTTTATCTCACTGAGGAACAATCCTCTTCTCTCTCAAAGATAGGATGAATACAATATCAAGCTTTTAATGTGGGTAGGACCAATACAGCTTTTGCACACAAGCTTATAAAACAAACTCAATAAATGAGGATTGAAGACAAATCGAATGAAAGAATTAAACTCTTAAGAATATACAGAATGTGCAGCAATGGTGTCTCTCCTCTCAGTGTCTTCAATGCTTGATTATATACTGAAGGATTGGTAGTTGGAGCATTTAATGTTGTTTTTCCCGTTGAGATTTTACAGAAAGAGCCGTTGGGAACCTCCAGTAGAATGCCAGATCGATCTGCCATCTTGATCAGATCGATCTCTTAGTTATAATTCCTGCAAGATCAAGACAAAAAGAAGCAAGGAGATCGATCTCATATATGAGCAGATCGATCTCATAATTTGAAAATATTAGAGCAGATCGATCTGTCGAATAGGCAGATCGATTTTCCAATCTCTCTGTTTGAGGCAAGATTGATCTATATATCGATCTGTCAGGTATTCTCGTAGTAAGGAGATCGATCTCTTATTAACCCAGATCGATCTCCTTAGCTCTCTGACTTTGAGGAGATCGATCTCTTCCTATACCAGATCGATCTCATGGGCTCTCTGTTTGTGTACAGATCGATCTTACAGATCGATCTACTACCTTTAACTTTTGTTTTAGGGGAGATCGATCTCTTCTTATACCAGATCGATCTCATCAACATCTTGTATTAGACAGATCGATCTTATAACCCTTATAGATCGATCTCAATCTTCATCAATACCTTTGTACAGGTTCAAACCTTAGCAGATCAATCTCATGTCTTCATGAGATCGATCTCTCATCCAAGAAAACCAAGGAGATCGATCTCTCATACCACCAGATCAATCTCTCATCTTCAGGAACTCAATTTCTGGTATTGATAACCTCTAAACATGTTTTTGTATCATCTTTATGTTATTGAATTTATTTGTTTTGTCATTTCAAAATATATTAACTCAACAGTTATCATGCAACATATCATATCCTTAGTAGAGGTAATAATACCTATGGCCATGGTAAGGGCTGTAGACTGGATCAGGGTCGTACAACGGTTCTCATATAATATCTCAATCACACTAGCACACAGCTAGGGCACGGGCACCAGTGGCACACACCGTGCAGTCACAAGATATTTCGAAAATAGACACCACATGTAGTAAAAAAAAAAAAACAACACCACTAAGGTGGAATAGACACTACACTGATGAATCTAAACTAATACTACGTATGGCGGAGCCAGGACACCACAAGTAGCAAGCATGATTATGCACTCAGCATATACTAATAGTAGCATGTCGTCTCAAAATCCTTACTTTCATACTTACTTACTTACTTTCATATGGAAACTTTAATCATCAAATCATATCATAATTCATACAAAATATGTATATCTATTTTATTTATACAAAATAAAAGAAAACCATGATTTCAGTATCTAAAAACAGTTTATTATTCCTTTTGGACTTAAATCGAGAAAGTATGATTTTCAAACAAATTTCTTTATACGATTTTCAAGTCATTTATGAACAATAAAGAGATATAGGAGGTTAGTACTATTTTAAATTACATCCCTTACCTCAACGGAGCTAAAACAGCGTTACTCTGTCGGGTTCGAGTTTACCTCGTTTTACGTGCTGAATTCTCAAACTGCCTAAAATGATACCAAATTATCAAATATTGTTTGATTTCATCTCAACATATCCAAATATGTATTTATCTCCTTAAGAGTTGACCAAATTTGACCTTTTTGTCAACTTTTCCTATTATTTTTGGTTTTACCGATTTAAGTGCCGATTTAAGCTATTTTATCCAATTTAATCATTCTAACTTCACATTCACAATCTTAATAACCTACATACCCATTCATATCCATAATCCACACTTTATCAATCCAATTCTTACAAATTCTCACACCTTTCGATTTTTCACTAAACTAAGCTATAAATCGAACTTTTTCGGTATAAATTTAACTATTAACAACCTTGAATTCATCCAAAATTGATCATTTCCACAACTTAAGCATGCTGATCAGAACTACACACTTCCATATAAATTATTTCTTTACATTCTACTTAACTAAAAATCCTTAAAAATCATCAAACATAAACATATCTCATCATCTTCATCATCCATCAAGTTTCTTTCACCTTTGACCAAAGTTGACCAAGTTTTTGATCTTCCAAACAAATCCTCAGCTGTAATTAAACATGTATATAGCTTAGAATCATCAAAAACTACAAGAAAAATCAACTAAAAACTTTCAAAAATCAAACTTTCTCTCACCTCGAAACAGGGCAAATTTTACCCCTATTCTTCTCTCTATGTTTTCACCTAGTAAATGAACTCCTTTATGTCTGGATTTATTATATGTTATATAGGGTTGAAAGAGTAATATTTCATCCTTCTTGGTCAAAGTCCAATTCGGTTTGGAAAGGGGTCGAAAAAATTCAAGAAAGGGAGAGCTATAGTAACGCCTGCGGAACTTTCGGGAGGGAGGTGATAGCGCGTGGCAGCTTATTTCGAGGTGTTTTCAGAGCCCTATGAAAGATAAATAAGTCTAGTTTTGTGTCCTAAAATGCTGGGTTTAAATCGTATTTGTAAATGGGTCAAAATTGGGCTTTTCCTAATGGGTATCCAATTCACTGGGTTGGGGCATCCCACTGGTCAGTTTTAGAAAATCCATGAAAAATAGTTCTGGCCCATTTTCTTCCAAATTTCCACTTCTCAAGTGTGATAATATGTCTCTAGTATCTTTCATAAAAATATGGGACCCACTTGTTTAAGAAAGTTTTCCCGATTGGGCCCATTTTACACAACTTGATCATTACCGAACAATGTAACTTAAGGTTTTTGGTTTACTTTAAAAATTCATTTGATCACCGAAACCTCCATTTCTCCACTCAATTTTCATTCCACATGTAAATTATGCCTTATAATAATTTCCTATAGCTTCAGAATAATTTTCATGAATTTCTAGAATTTATTTCAAATTTATTTCTATTTCTAGGCTCATTTGCTCGGTTTAGTGTAAACCTGAGTTTTACAAATTTTTCAACTTCTAATGTATTAGTTTCACTTTCTAATCATCATAACATACCTAAAATCATACTTTATTAAAAAATACTTAAATTCGAGATCTTACCTCGAAACACGTGCCTCGGGCTTCATGCCACTATCTTAGGCATCTCGATTTTTTTATGACCTGTAAAAACATTTACACAAGTTTTAAACTTCTCAATTTATCTTAAAATGAACAATAGCATGAAAATTCAGGTCTCACAACTGAATTCTTAACCTCATCGAAAAACGGAGGCTTAATCTTTCGAATTTGCCTCTATCTATTAAGTTCACAATCATACGCTAAGAATCCATATAGGTTTTCCAATTCATTTATTCCAGTTTTCCATTACAATGAGATTTTTGACTCCAGTATATTATAGTGTAATATTTTTTGAAATTATCTCAGTCTTCCTCTCAGTCACACCTCAATCATTATCATTATCACAGGGCCATTATCACTTAACCCGACAATGTCATCATTATTTCCATGACTCGCTTAATTCTTACGGAGCGGACTTCAGAGTTTTCGATTAAACTATAAGGTTTACATCCAGATGAAGGTTCACTAAATCTCTCAAGCTTATCTCTATGGCCTTGAGAAGCAGTTCCTTTTCGTTTTATCAGTATGGTTGTAATACCTATCAACCTCATCTATTAGTTTTCCTTTGCTCAATAACACAATTTCTCAATAAAACATAGCCAGGTATATCCATTTGTATCTAAATATGTACAGTAATGCTGGAGATGTGAACTTTCTAGATTTCTCTTACTTCTAATACCGACTCATATCAGGCCAATTTGGCTCTGATACCAACTTTTGTAACGACCCAAATTTATACACAATTTGGTTGGGTTATAAGTCGATATTAGATCAAATAGTGAAATCTAACAGTCTTAATTAAATTTCTTCTACAAATAGTCATGTTCACATTCCCCCAAGCACATCTCATCTTTATTACTGTATTTACAATACTCCGCGAAATCACAGTTGTGCGAAATGCCCTAGTAACAGAAGCGATCCAAGTTACCGATGAGCTCTATGGAGGTCGTAAGGGGTGGGCTCAACATGCTCAGTAAGAAAAACCCCATAGCAGGTAGATAAATACACTTCCTAAAAATATATATATATATATATATGTATCTGCCAAATCCAAAACATTTCACAAGGTATACAAGTAGTTCGGCAAATTCACATATACTAAAAACAAATTTTAAAACCCAAAACATATATCGGAAGTAAAATTAGCTACTGTGGTAAATACAAAATTTCAGAGTTTCAAGTAGCAAAATAACGGATTTCCAGATATCACAGTTTATACAGGCAGTTCAAAAAATATTTCAAATATTCACAGAGGCATTGCCAGTTTTTGTAAAATCAAAGTCGAAAAAATCCATGCAATTTCAGTATGAAAATGGAACTGAAATCAATACCGTTTTCTAAAACTTTAAACAGTTTTTAAAAGCGATGACGATGTGACACTTTGGTCCTGCAGGATTCAAGAGGTGGCCCACACGGTCTCTTATGCATTAAAATATTCAGTTCAATATGAAAATACGATAACAAAATCAATTCAAAAGTTTAAATAGACAAGACAAGGCAGACATGCTATATCATATATCAAAAATGATAATTGCCAATGTTGGTGACTCCGAGCATCACAGGCCAGGTGTTCCGGGATGTTAAACACCCTGGAAGTGGTCAGCTACCCAATCAACTCATAATCAGAATGTCCGAAGACCAAACACAGAATCAGAAACACGTTACATCATACTCGCGTGCGTGCTGTACGGTACATCGTACTCCGTGGACCACAGTAACAATAACAGTTCAATAACAGTGTAGCATGACTAATCATCGCCTTTGTCTCAAAATCAGTGCGAGTCGGATCGTGCGACATACAGTCAGCATGCGCTCAAGCACATTTCATCAGTATTTCTTTATAAACAAATGATTTTCCTCAAATCGCATATAAATTCAATTTGATTCACAAAACCATTTAAAAGAGGCTGCGTTTTTCAGTTAAAATCCTAGTAAACAGTCTATGTAATTTAAAATTCGAGATTTTTGATTTTAAACAATAATTCAAGTAATATCAGTATCTATGCAAACCATTTAAATTCGACCGATAAAATTAGGTTGATAACCAGGCTAAAACCTTTAAATTTTAGAGCCATAAAGTTCACCCTAGATTTTTATGTAATTTCAGTATTGCAAAATTCAACCTAAAATTTTATATCTACAAATATACGAAAATTACATATATTTATCTCTAACAGCTACGAGAATTTTTCGTACCTTAGTATTTGTTCGTAGTCCGCAAAGCCTCAACGTTGTGAGTCCACGGGTCTGGTTCACTCTATTTCCTCAAAATTTCGTACCAATATTTTAAAAATTTCAAATCGATATTTTCGACTGCTTTTGCCCTGAATTTTTCCCAAATTCTCGGAGCACTTTCTTTTCTATTCAATATTTATTCTTTTCTCTAATATATATATATATATATATATTAAAATATACGTATATTTTACTCTTTTTTTTCAAATTATTTTTCCTTTTTCCTGTTCCTTTCGCGCCATTCCCTTTTCTTCCTCGTGAGTCGCCCTCTGTTACCATCTTCCTCATCATCACAGGCTACCGTTACTATTCCCTCGGCGTTGTTTCCTTCTCTTTCAGCCTCATCACATCCCGGCTCCGATCACATTTTTCGTCCAAGTCTCGATTTTTTGTTCTCTGATCCTCAGAAAGAGACCCCCTGGCGTCATGTCTTATCTCTTTCATTTTCCTTTCTCGAGTAGCCCCACACATTCTTTTGCTTCGTCCTCTCTCTCCAGTTCACCACAACACTCTCGGCTTTCCACCGTTTATAGCTCACCGTCTTCCAGTCTCCTCCCTACTACCTCATCATTTGCTTCAACTTTTCACCTCTGTTTTCAGGTTTCTCCCTGTTTCCAGCAACTTTGCAAGTTTCTGCCACACGTCTTTTTGCAGCAGCCATCCTTCATCGAACCTTCTACTGCAGTTTTCAAACCTCCTGCTAGTCAGTTTATGATAGTCCTCCTTCCCCCTCGTTTTTACTATTGCACTGAAACAACTTGTGGTTGAATGGTGTAAACAGCAACAACAATATGGTAATGGGAGATGACTGGTTCCAGCAACTTAGCCCACTCCCTGCACTTCATTTTTTTTCAGGCTATCGTTCTCGGGTAGCCTTTAGCTTTCCCCTTTTGTATCTTCTTTATCGAACCACTCGATTTTCATTTTCATTTTCTTTCTCTGTTCACTGCCAATGCTCTGCACATTCCTTCTTTTCCTACCACCTTCCATAGTACATATGTATAATATAAATATATACGCATTTATTCTTGGTTTTTCTCCTGACTGAGCACTATTCCTTCTTTTCCCATTTTTGGTTGCTGAACACCTTGGCAGGTTTTCCATAAGGTTGCTTGCACCCCTTTGTTGCAAGTTATCTGTGCAACCGAGTTTTTTTCCAATTAATGTCCATATAACGTGCACGTTTCCTCCATTGCTATCCTAGTGTTTAGGTACTTTGTATAGTATTTCTTTTCACTGGTCAGTATAGCAGACCATCCCTCCTTCCAGCCATTCCTATCAATTTTTTTACTCACACGTACATATAATACCTTTATATGAGAATGCTTAAGGAGCCTCGGTTAGGCATGTATAGTACGTACATTTATATGTATACGTATTGCATACCTATATATGCATATGTATATGCTTTACTTTATGTATATATTCTTATTTATTCGTGTATCCATATACATCATTTAAATAATAATACGACTTTATTCATCTCGACATATATATTTATATATATATATATATATATCTCATTATTATTATTATTATTATTATTTCCCTCGATACTGACCAAGATTAATCTAATATAATTTAATTAGATTAATTATTCTGAGTTCCTCTTATGCCACAATTATAATTTTAATTAATTTTCCTCCAATGTGCTCATCGTGAACTCCATTATCTAATTTCTGTACAAAATCAAATCTGAATACAAAATTATGGGATTTACAAGAAATCATTATGCAATAAAAGTAACCATTATACTGTAATTAAGAAAGAGTTTTTAATAACCTGAGAAATATAAAAGATTTTTAATAAATGTTTTATTTAGGACAGTAAACTTTAACAAATAAATAGGTATAATTATATTTAAATTACTTATTTAATTATTTAAGTTGTTAATTAATTAATTAATTAATTAATTTTAATATATAA
Organism: Firmiana major; assembly: GCA_033439115.1. Lineage (NCBI taxonomy): Eukaryota > Viridiplantae > Streptophyta > Magnoliopsida > Malvales > Malvaceae > Firmiana > Firmiana major. The sequence continues at coordinate 50,265,218 of CM065897.1, forward strand.
ATAATTATTTATGATGTAATATCTCTGATGGCGAAAGGTAAAGTTTAGCCAAATAAAGAGATATTAAGGACAAACTTGAAACAAAAAAAGGATTCCTAGTAAAAAAGAAAAATACCTCAGGGTTAGAGGGTATAGTTTTCCCGTTATTTCCCCTCATTTTGACATTGTTGGGAATTTAGGATTTTGGATGAGGGGAAAAATTGTACAACTAAATGAAGTTAAATATTTACGAAAAAAATTCATAGGAGGAATCCTAAATTCTGTGAACTGAACGCTTCCTAAATCTTTTTTGTGCCAAACAAGGCTTAAACCCATTTCTCTTATTTTAAAGTCTTTAGAAGGCTAGAAATTGAAACCCATTAGCCCCCATTTTAAACCCTAAACCCGATGGCACCCTAAAGAATTAGAGGAAGAGAAAATCCCATTTTTTTCACTAAAGCTCTTGATTTTCTTCATGATTCTTGTAATCAAAACTTAAAACCACATTTCCTTTACCTCCCAAAAGCCATTTCTTGCAAGGATTTGAAGAAAAGTCTGGGTTTTTGGAAGAGAGTTGCCTCCACTTTTGAAGAGAATGAAATGTGAGATTTTGTTGGAAATTCTTGAAGTGTAAAGCTTTCATTTGTTAAATTTGATATTTATAAAGGTCATTTTGTCTTTGTCGTGAAAGAATTTAGAGAGAATAATACCCTAAGGTTTCAGCCATGATGAATTTGGAAATGAGTTTTTGTGATTTGATGAAATTGATATGGGTTTATGGTTCATTATGGTGTTTAAATGTGAATTGTGTTTTTTAATGTGAAGAAAGTGGAGAAATTTTTACCTAGGGTGGCAGCATTGACTTGATCGAGTAAGAAATTAATTTTGTGTGTTGAATGTGATATAGTTATGATGAAAATTTAACTGCGTTAGTGTTATATTGATGTGTGTGATCTAATTGTAGTGCATTAAACTATTGGACAACTTGTTTATTTTGATGTGGATATGTGATTGAGATGGTAATAGGGTGGTGTGTAGTGACTTGAAGTGGTATGGAAGCTTGAGCTTTGATTTTGATTGCTAAGATTGAGTTAAGTAGTTTAAGTAAAAAATGTTAGTATTGTCTCATAGGAGATGTTTAAGTTATTGTTAATAACTATATTGATTTTCGGATTAAGCCATGGAAATGCTATAGTTTCTGCTATTAAGGTAAAGTATAGGTAAGTTAAAAGATATGATGAAATGTATACAGATGTGATTCTATATAGTGCTTGGACTAAGAAGAATTCTTATTTCTGCCCTGTGTGTTGTGGCCAGCCAAACTTGTATTTTGAGTGAATTGAAATGTACATATGCCTAAGTGACTGTGTGAACTTTGTTTGCTTATGTGTATATAAGTTTGTGTATGTGAGCATCACATACATTGGACTACTCTAGGCAGCCATGCGAAGTGTGTTGTTGCATTCCATCAATGCATTTGTGCTTACATGTATACCATGTTCAGTTTAAGCTATTTTATACGTAAGTTTTTTAAAAGCTTACATTATGTTTTAGCTTGATAACTATGGTTTTGAGTTAACTTTTGTAATTAATAGCATTTATACATACATGAAGGTGAAAACTGTTTTGATCAGTAGTTTGAAATCATGCGCCAACTAGGCGAAGGGATAAGGTCATCAGATTCCGAATTGTGGGAGCCACCTCAAGAGTCCTAAGGGAATTAATTGCTACATGGGTACCTCTGAATCTTGATGACACATTTCATTTTGTTAAGTTTGAGTTTTGATAAGTGATCAGTTTTATGAACTCTAAGATTTTGATTAGTACTTTGTTTCCAACTCAAATTTTTAGTGTAGACAGACCCTTTGACCTTCTGGTCACCTTGAGCCTATAAAGCTTGCTCTAGGTTCTATTCCTCATCTATTAAGCATTGTGATATAGACTATCAATATTAGTGAGTGAGCCTATTAAGCCTCATGCTCCAGGCATATCACTCTTGTCATGACCATATGGCAAACATGTTTCAGTTCTTGATTGATTAGTGAGATTGAAGTTAATAATCTATGACCACAATATTGTGTTACGACACTTCTTCCATCGCGAGCTAGGATAGATATTTCTATCTGTACATTTGATTGGGAATCCTTGCCTAAACTCTATGAGTTATCTCTCTTGACATCAGTATCAGGATTTGAAGCTTTTTGCCAAAAACTCTATTGATGATCTCTTTTCGTTAGATTGTTCGTGTTGAACTAAGTGCATTAGAAATCAGTTTTGAATAAGTACATTAGGCCATTGCATTACTATATGTTCAATATGCATCATTGGTTTGTGACAAGTGATTTCGATATTTAGCCATTGTGTTGAGGCTCGTTAAAATGAGGTGCCCAAGGTATTCTCCTAATTAATACCTTATACTGCCTTAACTTTAAAATGTGAGTTAGTATAGATACATTCGACATTTGGACATGATATCATTTATACATGTAACTTTATTTTTGCTGTATACACGTACATGTAGATCAAAATGACCCTAACATTCATTTACTTAAGCTACTTACTGAGTTGTAGTTTTGCTCAATCCCCATTTTCACTCCTTACAAATTATCTGAGCTAGGCATCAGTATCTGAGATTTTGAGCGAGCTTTTGGGGACCGTACCTAGCCTTTGTATTGGCTAATGTCCTTTGAGCCCTGTTTTTGTAACTTTCGAGATATACATAGTTGTATATCATTTTGTTTACATGTATAATCATTATGTATTATACAATATCATTTTTGTTGTGTCATGAAATGTAACTTAGGATCGCTTTGGATTATTTTTTGAGTTAGTTTAGTTTTCGAGTGCGATCCTTCATATGATCAATGTTATGATGAATATGTTGTGGATAGTGGTAATGATTATTATAATATATGTCATGATGAATGATTGTGATATCAATAAATGGAAACAAGTTAAAGAAAAAATGATTGAGTGTGTGATATGTGGTTGATTTAGGATAATTTCTTAATATAGGGGTGATTATTTCAGTTAGTTTCTAAGCTGGAATGTGCTGTGGATTAGAAATGATTTATACTTGCTTTAAAGATTAATTCAGCTCACATTAGATTAACAAATAAGCTAGTTGAGGTCAAAAAAATGAAAAAATTAAGTGAAAATCGTTTAGTGACTACATGAACACCAAATACAAACTGTTAATTAAAAAGAAAAAAAAATAGTTTGTCAAAACTTGTAAGATAGAATAAGTATAAGTTTGAAATCTCCACCATGGCCTTCGTGTCGTGACATAATCATATCATTAATTTAGTGCTCTAAAACAATGCTCTGAACAAAGTCATGCCTATATGATATAACAATCAAGTGTGATGTTGATAGTTAAAAAAAAAAAACAATTCACTGTTTGCAAACACTTCATTATTTGATAAAACAATTCATAGTTCTATAAAACCCTTCACTATTCAATTAAAAAATTCATTATTCATTAAAAACACTTTATTGTTCGGTAAAACACTATATTGTTCGATAACACTTCACTGTTGTATGTAACATTTCTCCAATTAATGACTAGAACTTATTGCTCAACTCAAAGTTCACAGAAATAATGTTCAGATAAAACACTGCCTACTGTAAGATTAGGCATTAAATCCCACTCTATCAATAAAGACTCATTTCACTATAGCTATCAGTGAGCCACTAGTCTTTTGGAAATAAAGGAATAATAGCTATGGTCTTAGATCCATTAAACTTCAGTCCCACTGCTCAAGTGTGAATCGAATCCTATCAACGAGTATTGTTGGAAAGCCACATACCTATCGAGTAAATTCTACTCGAGTTGTTTTCGTTATGCTTTATTGATGTTTAGATAGCAAGAGTGCCTAAAATCTCTAAAATAATAAATTTACATGTTTTTGAAATCCACTAGTTCTGAAATCATAAAAGCTAATATATGCTTTCTCTAATCTACTTGTACACAAGCAATTTTTTCATATGCCATTGTCTCTCAAAACAAGTATCAATTGATTTTAAAAACTTTCATATATGTATATATAAACCAATGCAAGCTGTCAAAACATATAAAATCCATGCAATGCATAAACATGTCGAATGCATTCAAAGCATGTTTCGATACACTTTCGAATTGCATAAGTTATGCTATGCACTAAACATAAGTTTTTAAAACACAATGTTATGGTTACCAAATATTCTGCTAAATGCATGCTATCCAATGGCTAACCATAAATCAAATCACAACATAACATTCTATATAGATTGGTTACATATTCCAAGTTATGCAAGATTAAACTAAATGTAGTAAGTTAGTCCTCTAATTTCTCCAATGCCAATTTATGCACTAAAGTGGCCTAGAAATGCTCATCAATCATTTTTTTTCTCATATGTGCTATTGTGCCATATAAGCGTGAGTATAATTCATTTCAATAACATGATACCACATGCACCACATGGGTTACTATGCCCTCATTACGCTGTAATAGCACACGCTACATACATATCATCATTTCGCTATATCACAAGGGCTACAATGCCCTCATTACGTAGTATTAGCACACACCACATCCGTGTCATTACAATTGACATTTTATAATTTATAAAAATCTTACCTACACCATATGACACTAGGATTCTTAGATTATGACACGACCTCCTGTGACTTACCAAAAATCACTACAAATTTTTCGCATTTTACTTATATTTCCTTCTGTCATAACTCAACACCAAACCGTTGGGCTGTGATTCGATATTAGTCACTTCAACCACATTCATTCTATAACATGCATACATGTCAATACAATTATCTATTGACTGTAAGTACTCTTTTCTTTAAAGTAAACTCATATACATTAATACAAATACTTGTACATATACATCCCCGACCGTACATTTGTTCATATAACTGTGCTTTTACATTGTTTGGTACAAAACATTCGAATGTGTATACCTTTCATATAATGGGTATGCAGTGGATGAAGGAATACAAATCCTGAGTTGTGACCAACTACTGTGAACGCTCTGTAGAGAGGAGAAAATAAAAAGGGGGTGAGCTCACAGCTCAGTAAGAAAATAAGGCAAGCAAGTAGATAACTACACAATCTACAAAATACAATGCTCAAGCCTTGAAATCATTGCCTTTTCGATTCGCGTGTAAAGCATGTGTCTTCTAGAAACATTTATGCAATATATACATATAGATACATATCGTCAGTACGAATTGAAAACATGCTGCTTTAATAATCTCAGAATTTTATGCAAAACATTGCATTTCTCATGTAATTAATAAAATTCACAATTTATCAAGCCATTTTAATTAAATCAAAACAATGATGGCATATCATCATGTTAAAAACTTGAAAATCCGAGCCTCACTCATCCATTGGGTTACCCTTTCACACACAATGTCACATGTCGAGGCTCAACCCATCCCTCGGGTCTACCTAATTATAAAAACTCATGTGACAATTCAAACAAGAAATATCAGTAAGGTGAGATAGGCGACTACTTGTTCTGAGATTATGATCATATCTCATTTTCTGTGATCCCAGGCTACACAGTACTCGGTGTGCGGGGTCTCATATTTGCTGTAACGGGGGTAGGTCAAATCCTCAATCGTCAGCTCACAAATCTATATCATTGTGTACTCATGGTACAACGTACTCCATGTGACATACACAATACAAAGTACTCCACGGACCCAATCCTCATAGTCGGGGTGCCTACCATAGGTCTTAGCCATCATACCATGGATAATAGTTTTGATAGCCCTCGGCTATATCTAAAAAATGGGCACGTGAGCATATAATCGGTGTGACACATAGTCTTCATAGGCTCCCAGCACGACTATTTCATGCTGTCTCTTTCAAAAATCGGTACGTGCGAGTAAACTCCAACATGAACTCAAGCATAAGGTCATATAAATCTAGTACAAGCAATGCTCCCCGTATTATGTCATGTAAAATGAGTATAAGCAATGCTCCAACACTCTATCATGCATCAATCAATAAAACTGAGTACGAGCAACGCTCTAGTACTCTATCATGCACAAATCGCATTAAAATCAAGTACTAGAATTACTCAAGTAATCTGTTAAAAATCTAGTGCGAGTATCACTCTAGCACCAATGGTTTTCACACAACTCGATAGATGGCTTATCTCAATTGAAATTCACTAAATTAAATCAAATCGGCAATATAACGTGCTATTTTCGCATATAACATGAAAATATTAGCTAGTCTATCCATGCAACTATCAAACAATGTCACAAACTAGTCACACACATGCTTCCTAAGCTTTTTAGCCTTAATTGGGTAAAATCACAATTTTACCTTATCAGTTCCTACCGAAATTTTTCTATACTCAGAAATCCATATACAATATAAATACTCGAAATTCTATTCAAATTTACATGTAGCTACCTCTAGCTACTCACAAAATTCCCTTACCTTTGATCACGTCGTGTGACCTCACTTCTTCGGTGCTGCTAAACCTCGCAGTCCGTTCAGCTTCCAATATAAACTCTGAAGCTGTAGATAACCATTCACATCAGTATACCTTAATATACTTAATTTTCACTTGCATGAATCTCAAATCAATGCATTTAGCCCTTTTTCAGATCCATTTGGCTTTATTACATCTCATTAGACCTTATTCTTTCTTTAGTCCATTCCAACACATGTATTTCACAAAACTATCTTACAATCATATATACATGCTTAAATCATCCTTTAATCCAAGCCAAGTCAACTTTCTCTCGTTTTCTCAAATCTAAACGAAATTCTAGGTCATGGAGATTTAACATGTTCAAGGTGTTTTCATCAACTCAAACATACACCAAGCCTTATACGGTGCCATCCCAATACTTGAATGATAACTGTTGTTGTAGGCGAATTTGGCTAGTGATAAATGATCATCCCAGGAGCCTCTAAAATCTAGCACACATGCCCTCAACATATGCTCTATAGTCTGTATAGTCCTCTCTGACTGACCATCTGTTTGAGGATGAAAAGTGGTGCTCAAACTCAACTTGGTTCCCATGGCTTCCTGAAAATGTTCCCAAAAGTGAGAAGTGAAGCGGGAATCCTTGTTCGAGACAATGCTCACTGGAACACCATGTAACCTCACTACCTCGCGTACATACAATTCTGCCAATGAACTCAGAGTATCGGTAGCTCTCATAGCTAAGAAGTGGGTTGACTTCATCAGTCTATCAATGATCACCCATATCGCAGCGTGATTCCTATGGGTCCTCGGTAAACCCATCATGAAATTCATAGTGATATGCCCCAATTTCTATGTCAGTATAGGTAGAGGCTGCAATAACCCTACAGGCTTCTGATGCTCTACCTTTACTTGCTGACATACGAGACATCTCGCCACAAAATCCGCTGCATCTCTCTTCATACTTAACAACCAGTACACTTTTCGAAGGTTCTGATACATCTTGTTACTCCTCGGATGTAATGTGTACCTCGAAGAATGAGCTTCCAATAAAATTAACTTCCTGAGCTTCGGGTCCTCGGGAACACACAATCTGTCTCTGAATCTCAATAATCCATCTGAACTTATCTCAAAATCAATCACTGCGCCCTTCTATATCTGACCAGTCATATCAATGCAATACAAATCAGTCTGCTAAGCCTGTCTGATCCTATCCAACAGATCTTGCTCCAAGCGTAGACTAGCAATCATACAGTTTGTATCCATGTCAGAAGGCACACTCTCAAATTGAGGCTAGCAAACTGTTCTAGCAACTCATGTTCCCGGACTATCATATACGATACCATCCCAAGGCTCTTCCTGCTCAAAGCATCAGCTACAACGATAGCCTTACCCAGATGATAAAGTATCTCACAATTGTAGTCCTTCAGAAACTCTAGCCATATTCTCTGTCTCATGTTTAGCTTTTTCTACGAGAACGGATACTTGAGGCTTTTGTGGTCAGTAAAAATCTGAAATTTCTCACCATACAAGTAGTGACGCCATACCTTTAATGCAAACACTGTTGCTGCTAACTCCAAATCGTGAATCAGATAGTTTTTCTCATGGTCTTCCAGCTGTTTGGATCCGTAAGTAACTACTCTCCCATCCTGCATCAATACACAACCTAGTCCCTGATGCGAAGCATCAGTATACACTGAAAATCCTAATGGGCTGGTAGGGATAGTGAGAATCGGAGTGGTGGTCAATCGACGCTTCAGCTCCTGAAAACGCCTCTCACAATCTTCGTCCCACACAAATGCTACACCCTTCCGAGTGAGATGTGTCAACAGAGCAGCTAATTTTGAAAATCCCTCAATGAATCTTCGATAATATCCTGCTGAACCAAAAAAACTCCTGATTTCGATAACTATTTTTGTCTGTTCCCAGTGAACTATAACCTCAATCTTGGATGGATCTATTGATACTCCATCCCTTGACACAATGTGTCCCAAAAATATCTCTACCAACCAGAAGTCACACTTACTGAGTTTAGCATACAACTTCTAGTCTCGTAGGGTCTGCAATACAATCCTGAGGTGCTTCTCATGCTGAGGTCTGCAATACAATCTCGAGTATACTACGATGTCATCGATGAAGACGATTACAAATTGATCCAAATATGGCTTGAATACATCGTTCATCAAAGCCATGAAAGCTGTGAGAGCATTCGTCAATCCGAATGGAACCAAGAACTCGTAGTGTTCATACCGGGTCCTAAATGCTGTCTTGGGCACATCTCCACTCCAAACTCTCAACTGATGATACCCAGGCCTCATATCAATCTTAAAAAAGACCTGCGATCCTTGGAGCTGATCCAACAAGTCATCAATCCATGGAAGGGGATACCTATTCTTGATGGTAGCCTTATTCAACAATCTGTAGTCAATACGCAATCAGAGGTTTCCATCATTCTTCTTCATAAATAAAATCGATGCTCCCCAAGGTGAAACACTCGATCTGATGAACCCCTTACTCTTAACTTGCAGTCATTTAACACATACTCAACTAGCTGACTATTATCCATATGCGTACTAATCAACATCATCCTACTTAAAGGTGTACACTTTACATGTTTTATTAACTTACATGCGAATGAAGGTGATACAAATGAATACGTGGCACCAGGATCAATTAAAACATATGCGTCTAAATCATACATCAGGATGTTACCTCTAATCACATCCGACCTGCTTCCCCTTCTCCTCTGCCATCGCTCTCCTTCTCGGAGAAGACGTATCAGCTGGAGCTCTCTTCAGCTCCTTGCCCTTCTGTGAGATAACATTAATAATCTCTAGGCAAACTCTAGCTATATGCCCTGGCTTCCCACATCTGAAGCACAATTCACTAGAAATAGTACAAGGTCTACCGCCATGGAATCTACCACATCTACTACACTGCTCAGTGGTAGGCCTCGGTCCTCCAATAATAATACCTCTAGCTGGAGCTATAACCGGATATGTAGAAGATCTAACAGTCTTCTCTTTTACTTCCTTGATCCTTGGTCTCTTACTGAAGAGTCTCATCCCTTCTCGATATCTAAAACCTCTGACATTGTCACTCATCGACCTCTTCCTATCTTGGTCTCTACCCCTGCCAACTATTTTGAACTCAGAGACATTCCTCTCATAGTCCTGCTCACAGAGTTGCATCTTGTGCACTGCCTCATCATATGTAGAGATGTCAAATGGAACCAATTTAGACCGTAATACTGGTCTCAGTCAATCAATAAATCTGTGGACCTTCCTATAAGACCCGTATTTTCATACAAACCCTTGTGATTCCCTAAGTATACATTCGTTTATGTAATATGAATCATAAGTGATGTAGGGTCTGTAGATTGGATGTACACACTTGTTATGTGAGTTCGTGATGTACACGCAAGTTTCATTAAGTATGAATTGTAAGAAATGGCCGCAAAATGAGTAGTGAAGCAAATTGAAATAAAATTAGCCTTGAAATTTAGAATGAAATTCGGCTAAGTATGCTGCAAAGCAAGGGGAGATCTATCTCTCTTTTAAGCCAGATCAATTTCGGTAAGCCTCTGCCAAGCAAGGATTGATCTCATCCTCAAGCAGATCGATCTCCTTATGTCTCGGCCAAAAGCAGATCGATCTCATTCTCGATCTCTGAAGCTCTCTGCCTAAGCTAAGGCTCTAAATATTTACAACCTAAATATTTACAAGCTAGAATTACACCTAAGCATAATTTCACCGATATTAATTAAGGACTAATTAAAACTTCCCCGGCAACGACGCCAAAAACTTGACACGCCCTAAAGGTATATGTCCGAAAGTGCACGGGTCGTACAAGTAATAATGTGATTTGAGTCCCGAGATATCGTCCCACAGAGAAGTTGTTAGCCTAATTAACTACCGGTTAATCTTACCCTAAGTATATCCTAGCAAATTATGAAATTAAAGTGGGTGATCTACTAGGCTAAAATTAAAGTACTGAAAATAATAACAACTATAAAACAAATAAAATTAAACAGAGCTAAAAGTACTTACAGTGCTCCACGCAAAAAAAAAAGTACTTGCAAAAGATAAAGCAATTAAAATAGAAAGCAAAAATGGAAATAAGGAAATAAAATTAATTAAACTAAAATTTAAACATACTTAAAATAAAATGCATGTAATTAAACTAATAAAAATTGCAAATTACTTAAACTAAAATCTAATGAAAATAAAGACTAAATTAAAAATGCATAAAAAACATTTAATTTAAATTAATTCAAAATGCAAAACCTTAATTCCTATTGTAAAAAGAAAATTAACTATTAATGAAATTAAACTAAGCCTTAAACTAATAAACTAAGAAAATATAACTAATAAGCAAATTGATTCAACACTCTAATTCTAAATAAGTTAATAAATTAAAATAAAAGCAATAACAAGTACTAGAAATGCTTGGCAACTTTAATTGAAACAAATCCATAATGCCAAACATGGCCTTAGCAAAATTGTCAAACCAAAGTGGTCCCGATATGCCACTTGTACTATTCACTCTCTTCTCCAATTTGCAGTTCTGTCTCCAGGTATGCTCACGGTTCAGGCCTGTTGCCTTCATCAACCGCTTTTCAGGTTTGCCCAGCTTCATTCCAACTACTGTCTGCGAGAGGTCTGTCCACTGGTGCTCCAGGCGTGCTCTCGGTCTGCTTTAGGATCTTGTCCCTGCTGGTCTTGCACACGTCCTCTCCACTGCACAGCTCTGTCCCGATTTAGGCGCTGCTGTAAGTTGTCGAGCACTGTACTGCATTCTACTCTTTCATTCTACGTAGCTCCCGCTTGTCCTCTGCCCAGGTGTTGATTTGTGTTGCTCTTGCTCCCGGTTCTGCATTGTTTACTGCACCGAGTCATGCTCTGTATAACAGCACCATTTCTCCTAATCTGCATCTCCAGTAGTTGACGCTCTCCAACCAGCAATGCTCTGCCTTCACGCCAGCTCTTTCTTCAGCTGATACCTTACTGCAAATCGCACCTCACAAGAGCAACAGGCAGAAATTAAAGTATCAACAACATGGAAAAATGCACATAACTAGAAAAATGAAAATGAACAGCGAATAACACATGAAACAGAGCAAAACAGAGGGGATGATGTGATCCCTGATCACCACGTTTGTTAGAAGCCAACAAGCTTCCTTACGTTACGATGCAGTAGTGACACCATCAATATAAAACCAGTAGCATCAGTCACCAGTAATCTCGACCGTAAACTCAGTTTCCTGTTAGCAGAGGCAGCACCATCCAGCGTGTATTCGGGTTGCAGTTGCAGCAACTGTTGATGCCAGCTTTAGCTCCAACTTCCAGCCTGTAGTAACACTGTTGCAGTAGCTTTGTTATCGACCTGCACGTATCAACAAAGCAAGCTAATACTGAAGCAAGGGCTGCAACTGCAGATGCACTATTTACGCCAGTAACAACAGAATAGATTATAATGAAATTGTAAAAAAAAAAAATAAGAAACCTGCATGAGAAGTGTAACAGAGAAGAACAAGAAATCTGTAAACAGAAAATGTAGGTAACTGCCGCAAATTTGCATAAAACCGCTACTCCATACTGAAACTCATGCGGTAGCATGGAGTACGATGTACCGTGTGGCATCTTCGGATGCGTGGTATCTTCGGATACGTGTGGCATCTTCGGATGCGTGGGATCAGATAAGACCGACGAGATGGATTGACCCACCTCCCGGGTGGTTCCCGATCATGGTGAGAACCCGCACACTAGGATCCGTGTAGCAGAGGGACTCCCGAGGACACATGGCCATAGTCCTGGTTATTACCGATATACAGATGTTACCTAGTCTCGCATGTTGACGATTTTGATGAGATCAAAACTGGGTTTTAAATCAGATTTGCATGATGTTATTTTCATGCTTTTTAAACCCATGTGTGATGTAAACTGATTTTCATGGTTTTGTGTGAGTCAGGACCACCCGAGGGAGGGGTTGAGTCCTGACTTTATTGTGAAATTTTTAAATGAGAAAGAAATGATTTAAAAAGAGTTGCTTGTTAAATTTTCCATGCGAACGTGTTTTACATGACATCATGAATCATAGCATCAGTTTTGAAATGTGTGGAGAAAGGGTGGTTTATGCATGGCACCACGTTCATGTATGTAGTATGGTTACCTACTTGTTCGTAGGATTGCCTTACTGAGCTTGATGTGCTCAACCCTTTCATTTTCTCACACAGATAATCTCCAGTAGATGTTGAGGTGACTAAGTACTGCATTCCGAATATCCGCTGCTGCCCATCATTTAAGGTATATACACTTGTACATATTGTATCTAAATAAGCATAGCACAATAACATGCTTGTAAGTAACTTTAGGGGATGTATAAATATTGTAAACACTTATAAATGATTGAGAAAGAATTAAGTTATATGGTAAATGAATGGTGGGCTGGCATTGAGTACAACCCAATTGTTAGTGGAGTGTGGTCACGATCAGAGGACAGGTAAGTATGAAAGAAAATAACAAAACGCGAAAAATTTACTCTAATTTTTGGGTAGTTTTGGGTCGTGACATCCCCCTTTCCTTCTTTTTTCCTTTCTCTTCTTTCTTCCTCCCCCTTCTCGGCTGATTAGCTTTCTTTCCTTTCTCTTCTTTCTTCATTTCTCTTCTTTCTTCCTCTCCCTTCTCGGCCAATCAGTTTTCTTCTCTTCTACTCTTTCTTCCTCTTTCGGCCGACCAGCCCTCTCTTCCCCATTTCCTTCTTTTTCCTCTTCTCCTTTCTCTTTTCTTTTCCCGCCCAGCTAAGGTCTCTGCATTTCAATTTGCAGTAAACAGAATTGGCTTTTAAAACCTACAAGGCTTAATATATTATATTAACATATATATATATATATTATATTAATATATATATATATATATATATACATTATATTAATATATATATATATATATTATTTGTTTGTTTAGTGATATTATTATTTTTTTTGTTTTATTTGTTTTGTCTTTATTTCCGTTTCATTTTATTTGTCTCATACATTATTTTTATTTATTAATACTTATATACTACATACTATACATTACATAATATATATTTGTTATATATATATATATATATATATATATATATATATATTACTATCTATCCATTTAAATTTGTCTAGTATATATATACATATACATATGTATATATATATATATATACATATGTATGTATATACATTTTCTTCTTTATAAACTTGCCTAAAGACATAATATTCATGCCTTCCATGAAATTTTCATTATTTTGAAAATGAAATATTATCGGGATTTCATCATTCCTCATAAATCCCCGATATAAGTTTTTACATCAAAATTATTTTCGATCCCTCCATGCTTGCATTTGCTTCATCACTTCCTATATCTTCGAGTTCCTTGTCATTCATGGGCTTCTCAACTCCCATACTCCTCGAGTCCTACAACAAATATTCATGCTTCCATTAAAACATATTACTCTCATTTTTATATAGTCTAATTAAATGTAAGAAATTTGTGGTATTTACACACATCTCAGTAAAAATCACAAAATCGGGGGCCTGGCACCTCCCTCAGGTCTACCCTGGTCTATCGACCAGTAGTTATATCATGTGAGACATGTAGGTGACTATATCAGTAACAACGAGGACTATGGCCATAACCTAGTGATCCCTGGCAATACGGCACATAGTGTGCAGGGTATCACACCTGAAACGGGAGGTGGGTCGGTCTTACCTGCCAGAACAGCATAACATCAGGATTACGAGGGCAAGGCTTATTGCCTCGTGGCTAATGCCACTCCACTCCAACAGTCCCCACGGTACAGCGTACTCCGCGTGACATATACACGGTACAACGTACTCCGTGATCTCAAGCTCAATCAGGGGTGCCTGCAATAGGTCTTATCCACCCATACCATCTCTGTCTCAGTATGCACGTGTGGGTATATCATCTCACTATGACACACAGTCTACAGGAGGCTCCAACACGACTATATGCATGTCATATAAATCTCTGTGAGAGCGAAGCTCAAGCACGGCTCCATACATATTCATGATATCAAAAAATCTCGTGCGAGCGAAGCTCTAGCACGCTTTCATAAAAGTCAGTGAAATCTGCGTACGAGTACGAATTTAAAATGAGTTATAAATTCATATAAAACTTCGTGCGAGCAAGCTCCAGCACGGTGTTATGCATTAATAAATCAAATCTTGTGTGAGTTACACTCCAGCACGGCTTTATGCATAAATAAATCAAATCTCATACGAGTTACACTCCATCATGACTTTTATGCAATTATCATATCAAAACAGGATGCGAACTAAGCTCCAGTACCTCCCATGCATGTCAAATCATAAATGTAAACACCACAATTTCCTACATTTAATTAGACTATATAAAAATGGAAATAATATATTTTAATGCAAGTGTGAATATTCATCGTAGGGCTCGAGGAGTATGGGAGCCGAGAAGCATGTGAATGACAGGGAACCCGAAAATGCAGGAAGTGATAAAGCATATGCAAGTATGGATAGATCGAAAATAATTTTTATGTAAAAACTTATATCGAGGATTTATAAGGAGTGCTGAGATCCCAAGAATATTTCATTTTCGAAATAATGATAATTTCATGAAGACATGAATATTGTGTCATTGAATAATTTTATGAGAAGAAAATGTATATATATATATATATATATATATGTATATGTATATATATATATACTAGGAAAAAATTTAAAATGGATAAATAATGTATATTTATATAACAAATATATATATATATATATTGTAATGTGTAATATGTATTATATAGGTAGTAATAAATAAATAAAATAAAATAGGATGAAATGAAATAAAATAAATAAATGAAATGGGAATAAAATAAAAACAACAAACAAAAAAATAATAATAATAATAGCAAACATTAAATAATATATATTAATATAATTAAATTAAAAAAAGAGGGGTGTACGTGTGAGGTCCCGGCCCAGCCCAGCCTACATAGGGCGCAACCCCTCATGGGCCCCTGGTCCGACTGCTGTGACATCGGCGCCCCTCACTCAACCGAACTGTCCTCTTTGGCAGCCCACAGGCCCCTCAAGGTTTTCTTTCGCGTCCCCAAGGGTTCGAACTCAGGACATCATGCCTGATTCGACACCCCTGGTACCATTGAGCCGCGAGCTCAATGGTACCAGGGGTGTCGAATCAGGCATGATGTCCTGAGTTCGAACCCTTGGGGACGCGAAAGAAAACCTTGAGGGGCCTGTGGGCTGCCAAAGAGGACAGTTCGGTTGAGTGAGGGGCGCCGATGTCACAGCAGTCGGACCAGGGGCCATGAGGGGTTGCGCCTGTGTAGGCTGGGCTGGGTCGGGACCTCACAATAAAACGCGCGTTTTTATTGTGAGAACCCTGCTGCCCGCCCCACACCAGGTCACAGGCTTACAGGTCTCAACAACTCCACGTATATTGTCCGCTTTTGAGTTTGGGGGGCAAGCCCATCTCCAGCCCATCATGGCTTTGCTCACCCAGGACGCGTCCCCAAGGGTTCGAACTCAGGACATCATGCTTGAGTTCGAACCCTTGGGGACGCGAAAGAAAACCTTGAGGCCCTGGAGATGGGCTTGCCCCCCAGCTGCCAAAGAGGACAGTTCGAATGAGTGAGGGGCGCCGATGTCACAGCAGTCGGACCAGGGGCCCATGAGGGGTTGCGCCTGTGTAGGCTGGGCTGGGTCGGGACCTCACAGTACGGGATTGGCTTTCTTTGAAAGCCAATCCATTTTTTGCAAATTGAAATGCAGAAATTATAGCAGGGGTGGGAAAACAAAGAGAAGAAAAGAAAAGAAAGGAAGAAGGAGAGGGCTGGCCGGGAGGAAGAGAAGAGGACGGAGAGGAGGGGGGAAGAAGGAAAGGGAGAAAAAGGGGGCTGGTCAGGAGAGAAAAGGGAAAGGAAAAGAAGAAGAAGAGAAGAGGGAGAAGGCTGGAAACCGAGAGAGAGTGAAGGCCGAGGTTGAGCTGGTACAGTGAGGATTGAAGCCGAAACTGAAACAAGAGAAATCTGGAGCTGGAGTCGACCCGAGGGAAAGGAAATTGAAGCAGATCGAAAGCTGGAAATTGGAGTAGACCGAGAATGGAGCATAACAAAATTGAAGCAGAGTAAAATGATAGCAAAGCAGGAACGAAGCAAGCTGAAGCTGGGAACCGAGAGGGAGATAGTAAAGTAGACCGAGACCAAAGGGAGTGCAGAAGAAAACGAAGCTGAAAAAAAACAGAGGCTTAGCCTTGATTTGTTTCAGCCGAGAGATGGGGAGGAAGATGGATGAATAGTGAGTTCGAGTGTGGCTTGGGACAGTGAAGGAGTAGGAGATGGCAGCACCGAGAGCATAGGAAGACCATGAACAACGTCATCGGGTGATTAACGAGGGAGAAAAAAAAAGGGAGTAAGGGTAAAACTTATATATATACATGGGAATAGTTACTGTACATGTATATATATGCATGTGTTGAGATATAAGCATGATAGTGTGACTTAAGGTGTGGGAAATGAAAATGAAAAAAAAAATGAGAAATAAACAATATATATATATATATATTTGTGATAATGAATAAGGAAATCAAATGATAAAATAAATATGTGTATATATTGGTGTGTATATACATATGGGTGTATATAAGATAAATGTGTATGTTAGTATATGTACATACAAAGAATATATACATGTGATAAGGAAAGATGAAAACAAATAATAATATATATAGGAGTATATATATATTTATGTGTATATACATGTAGATGTATATAATAAATGTGTATGTTAATATTTGTATGTACAAAATAATATATAGTAAGGAAAATATATAAACGTGAGTGTTGGCCTAGGTATGTGCAATAATACGTACACACAAAGTAGTAACGAATAGGTTACGATTTTAATGCAATTCGGACAATTCGCATGAATAGGGTGCTAAGTATAAAATTTCGCTGTAGGTGATCGTAAAAGGAATTAAAGGAGGTACTAGGAGGCGTCACCACTCGAATTCGAAAATTTCGATACATCGAGGTAAGGGGTGAAATTTAAGATGGTAATGGTATCCCTACCTTTAGACTCCGATTTATCTATGTGTTTTCGAGCCTTCTCGTGCAACCCTGGATTGTAAAATAAAACCCGACACCTATTAAGCCCAAGATTTATTTGATCATATTTTCGAGATAAAGAAATGCCATATGAAATTAAATGCATAGTTTCAAGCATGATTTCTGAATAAATGTCATGGTTTCGACTCATGTATGATTGATTTCATGTTTTTAAATGAAATGAAATTTGATATGTGAACATATGCTTAAGAAATGAAATTTATTTTCGAAAGGTGATTATGGGGGCCGCCTCTTAAGTCCTACGGAAATAAAGTGCCCCACAGTCTTTTTGTTTTATGAAAGAGTTTTCAGATTTCAAGATATTCAATTTTATTACTCAATATGAGTTTATGAGTTATAAATACCCAAGCAAGATTTTGAAAACTCTGTTTTGAGACAAAAGGCTTTGTATAGTGGGATTATAGGGGCCACCTCTTGAGTCTAACGGGATCAAAGTGCCACGCGATTCACAAAGACATGTGAACGTGTGGACCACCTCTTAAGTCCGACGGGACCAAAGTGCCACGCAATTTTCACAATGACATGTGAACGTGGGGGCCACATCTTGAGTCCGATGGGAGCAAAGTGCCACGCGATTCACAAAGACATGTGAACGTGGGGGCCACCTCTTAAGTCCGATGGGAGCAAAGTGCCATGCAATTTTCACAAAGACATGCGAACGTGGGGGCCACCTCTTGAGTCCGACGGGAGCAAAATGCCACGCGGTTCACAAAGACATGCGATCGTGGGGGCCACCTTTTAAGTTCTGTGGGACCAAAGTGCCACACCATCTGTGTGACTATGGGGGGGCCACCTCTTGGGTCTACAGATGCAAAGTGCCATAAGGTCAATGCATTTTTGTCATGCGCGCCTTTGTGGCGAATATGAATTCTGCCTTCGGGCATGTTTATGATTTCCCTCTACAGAGGATGATTTTGTTATTGCCGCATGACAATTCTATAAGTTAGCCAAGTCTCCATCCGATATGAACTATGCTATAAGATTTTGATTCTTCGATATATTTTTCTGCATTAGTTATGCTTTTGAAGTTCTATCAGTTTTGAAATATTCTGGAGTCCTGTATGTTTCGAAAGATTGTGATGTAATCTGAATAGATTTGTTACTTCGAAATTATATTTCTATTGGTTATGTTTTATATATACGCTTTTTGAAAGCTATGTGATATTTGTAAAGAACCGTTATCTCTTAGTTTTATCATGCATTCAATGTGATTTAGCCACCATGATCATTTTAAATGCGTTTCTTACTGGGCTTTTTCACGAGAGCTCACCCCTCTACCTTTCAAATTATTTGCAGTGATCTACAGACGCTACCTACCGCGTACACGACGTAAACTGGTGGGAAAGAGCTACCCTAGCCTACTTTTTGTACACGCAGCCAAGGTATACAACTACATACCTTTACCAGACATATTTGTATGCACAGACATATATTGGGAATACTTTTATTGGGATGTAATTTGTAAGGAAATGATGTAAAGAATATGATTCTTGGGATTAGGTTTTAAGATGATTGGTATTAAATCGATATGGATGTACTGAGTTGTAAATATGGATTTGGAAAGCATGCTTGGTAGTTGTGGATATCTAGGGTTGTCAAAACAACTGAATTGCAGGTGGGTAGGCTTATATATTAGCCGTTATATTGTCGAAATTTCTATCGGCCATATATGTCAAAGTATGGAAATTAAATATACTACGGATAAAGAATTAGGAAAAGTGTTTCAACATTGCACAAGAATACAACCTAAGTGAATAGGGGAATAAGTGGGTAAATTAAATATATATAGTTCAAAAATAATCCCTCAATTTTCAAGGGTCAAGGGTCATTACAATTTAAGTGGTATCAGAGCGAAGGTTGTCTAGTACTATCAGTGTCGAAAATAAGGCTAAAATTACATCCCAATGTATGTGCTTGTCTGGTTGTAGGTAATGTATACCTAATAGAATTAAGACTTGATCTTTGGAATTACGCGCAGGTATTAGATCACTTGCATGATGAGTGGAAGACGTGGACATCTTCGGAGGCAGGCTCAGCCACCTCCACCTCCTCCACCACAGCCAAAGGGTCGTAATACTCGTATGGCTCAATTCGAGCAACGATTAGAATAGTGCCTCGAGCGAGGCTTGGAATCAATAGCTTCCATGGTTGTCCAACACATAGGGGTAAACATATCTGATTCAGCTGGCACAGCACCAATTCCTACCCCGGTGTCGACTCCGCCATAAGCACCACCTCCTCCTCCACCAGTTCTACCAGTACCTATGACGCCTCTGCCTCCTGTGCAGGCCCGGAGGGAAGAGAGGGATATCGGTAGGATGAGGGACTTCCTAAAGATGGAGCCTCCAGCATTCAAGGGGATTAAGGATCCAGTAGAGGCTGAAGAGTGGCTGGTAAACCTTGGGAAGATTTTTAACTTTCTGGGGTGTTCTGACATTGAGAAGGTTTTGATGGCCACGTACATGCTGAAGGGCCTAGCAGAGTATTGGTGGGGATCCACTAAGGTCCTTCTGACTGCTCAGCATCCGGTAATTAGTTGGGATGCATTCTGTACAGCCTTTATAAAACAGTATGTTCCATGAGCTGCCCAGTAGAAGTTGAGAATGGACTTTTTAAATTTGGTATAAGGCAGTATGACCGTGGATGAATACGAGAGCAAGTTTACAATGCTAATGAGGTATGACCCAGAGACGTTCCAGAATGAATAGCGTCGGACTAAGAGGTTTATAGTAAGGTTGAGGCCAGCTATTCGAGACCATCTTTTGGGGTTATGGATTATTGAATTTCAGGATGCCCTGGGTAGAGCATAAATGGTTGAGAGGGGCTTGAATGTTACACAGACGGAGTATGGCCTTAAGGGAAAGAATAGAGATGAAAGTAAGCGGACGAAGTTGGTGAGACAAGATTTTCGGAGGGACCAGCCTAAGAGGCAGAGGACAGATGAGTCTAGGACTAGGGTTGATTGGCCCACCATTCCTGTACCTGCTCCTCAAACTACCAGAGGTCCGCAGCAATATGGGAAGTTATGTAGGGAGTGCGGTAAACCCCATGAAGGTATTTGTTATCGGGCCACAGGGAGCTATTTTAAGTGTGGACAGATGGGACACCTGATTAAAGATTGCCCACTGAATAAGGCTCCATAACCCCTAGAGTTACCATGACAACCTGTGAGGCAAGTTCCCCAGAGACAAGTCCCATAGAGACGGGCTACCGCAGCAGAGAAAGGTAAGAAGCCTGTCACTCATGGAAGGGTCTTTGCCTTGGACTGATATGGTGTGTAAGAATTATGAAATCAAGGTAGGAGATAGGATCATATTAGCAGATCTAATCTGGTTGAGCATGAATGACTTTGATGTAATTTTGGGTAGGGATTGGCTAGCCACCAACCGTGTAAGTTTAGATTGTTACACCAAGACTGTAACCTTCTCTTTACCTAGTAAGTTTGATGTATGCTTTACAGTTAAGGAATAAATTTTATGATTTTGTCTATTGATGAAAAATTTTGGTGAACATATTAATGTGAAGGTTATGTTGCATTCATCATCGATACTAGTCGGGAATGTCCAAGTATCCAGGACATACCAGTGGTATGCGAGATCCCGGATGTATTTTCCCTGGTGAACTATCGGGACTACTTCAAGAGAGAACTGGAGTTCACTATAGATTTGGCTCCAGATGTGCAGCCTATCTTGAAGTCTCCCTACCGGATGGACTTTGTAGATCTTGAGGAATAAAGAAAAAGGAGTTGCAAGAACTGTTAGAAAAAAGGAAGTTTAGAAACTCATAGGAGATAATGGGAAAGAGTTTTGCTATAGTTGATGTACGAAATGAGACAAGCTTTGAGATGGGATAAATCTTAAATATACGAGTCATATTGGAATGAAAGATGTATGCAAGGTACGAATATCTCTGGTATGTGAAATGATTCAGATCAAGTGATATGAATTGAGAATAAGTTCTCACTAAGGATAAATGTGAAATTGTTATAAATTTGGTAACCTATTTTCTTATTGAAATTGAATCATGAATACTTGTATCCATAATCGGTTTGCGTGGCCAAGTCTGATGGCCAATAAAGGTTTTAAAAATACCTCACCTCCCGAGAGACTTGACAGCGCCTAGAAGTACCCACATCTATTCTGATGGACTTGGATGAATTTGGAGGACCAAATTCTCTTAAGGTGGGGAGAATGTAAACACCACAAATTTCCTACATTTAATTAGATTATATAAAAATGAGAATAATATATTTTAATGGAAGTGTGAATATTCGTCGTAGGGCTCGAGAAGTATGGGAGCTGAGAAGCCCAAGAATGACAGGGAACCCGAAAATACAGGAAGTGATAAAGCAAATGCAAGCATGGAGGGATCAAAAATAATTTTTATGTAAAAACTTATATCGGGGATTTATAAGGAGTGATGAGATCCCAAGAATATTTCATTTTCGAAATAATGAGAATTTCATGAAGACATGAATATTGTGTCATTGAATAATTTTATGAGAAGAAAATGTATATATATATATGTATATGTATATATATATATATATATATATATATATATATACTAGAAAAAAATTTAAAATGGATAAATAATGATATATATATAACAAATATATATATATATATATATATATTGTAATGTGTAGTATGTATTATATAGGTAGTAATAAATAAATAAAATAAAATAGGATGAAATGAAATAAAATAAATAAATGAAATGGGAATAAAATAAAAACAACAAATAATAATAATAATAATAATAATAATAATAATAATAATAATAGTAAACATTAAATAATATATATATTAATATAATATATATTAATATAATATATATATTAATATAATTAAATAAAAAAAAGAGGTGTACGGGGGTGGCTTTCAAAGAAAGCCAATCCCATTTTCTGCAAATTGGAAGGCAGGAATTATAGCAGGGGCGGGAAACCAAAGAGAAGAAAAGAAAAGAAAGGAAGAAGGAGAGGGCTGGCCGGGAGGAAGAAAAGAGAAAGGAGAAGAGGGAGGAAGAAGGAAAGGGAGAAAAAGGGGGCTGGCCGGGAGAGAAAAGGGAAAGGAAAAGAAGAAGAAGAGAAGAGGGAGAAGGCTGGAAACCGAGAGAGAGTGAAGGTCGAGGTTGAGCTGGTACAGTGAGGATTGAAGCCGAAACTGAAGCAGGAGAAATCTGGAGCTGGAGTCAACCCGAGGGAAAGGAAATTGAAGCAGACCGAAAGCTAGAAATTGGAGTAGACTGAGAATGGAGCATAACAGAATTGAAGCAGAGTAAAACGGTAGCAGAGCAGGAACGAAACAAGCTGAAGCTGGGAACCGAGAGGGAGATAGCAAAGCAGACCGAGAGGGAGATAGAGGGAGATAACAAAGCAGACCGAGAGGGAGATAGCAATGCAGACCGAGACCGAAGGGAGTGCAGAAGAAAACGAAGCTGAAAAAAAAAAACAGAGGCTTAGCCTTGATTTGTTTCAACCGAGAGATGGGGAGGATGATGGATGAATAGTGAGTTCGGGTGTGGCCTGGGACAGTGAAGGAGTAGGAGATGGCAGCACCGAGAGCATAGGAAGACCATGAACAACGTCATCGGGTGATTAACGAGGGAGAAAAAAAAAGGGAGTAAGGGTAAAACTTATATATATACATGGGAATAGTTACTGTACATGTATATATATGCATGTGTTGAGATATAAGCATGATAGTGTGACTTAAGGTGTGGGAAATGAAAATGAAAAAAAAAATGAGAAATAAACAATATATATATATATATGGGAAATGAAAATGAAAAAAAAAATGAGAAATAAACAATATATATATATATATATATATATATATATATATTTGTGATAATGAATAAGGAAATCAAATGATAAAATAAATATGTGTATATATTGGTGTGTGTATATACATATGGGTGTATATAAGATAAATGCGTATGTTAGTATATGTACATACAATGAATATATACATGTGATAAGGAAAGATGAAAACAAATAATAATATATATAGGAGTATATATATATTTATGTGTATATACATGTAGATGTATATAATAAATGTGTATGTTAATATTTGTATGTACAAAATAATATATAGTAAGGAAAATATATAAACGTGCGTGTTGGCCTAGGTATGTGCAATAATACGTACACACAAAGTAGTAACGAATAGGTTACGATTTTAACGCAATTCGGACAATTCGAATGAATAGGGTGCTAAGTATACAATTTCGCTGTAGGTGATCGTAAAAGGAATTAAAGGAGGTATTAGGAGGCGTCACCACTCGAGTTCGAAAATTTCGATAAATCGAGGTAAGGGGTGTAATTTAAGATAGTAATGGTATCCCTACCTTTAGACTCCGATTTATCTATATGTTTTCGAGCCTTCTCGTGCAACCCTAGATTGTAAAATAAAACCCGACACCTATTAAGCCCAAGAATTATTTGATCATGTTTTCGAGATAAAGAAATGCCATATGAAATTAAATGCATAGTTTCAAGCATGATTTCTGAATAAATGTCATGGTTTCGACTCATGTATGATTGATTTCATGTTTTTGAATGAAATGAAATTTGATATGTGAACATATGCTTAAGAAATGAAATTTTTTTCGAAAGGTGATTGTGAGGGCCACCTCTTGAGTCCTACTAGAACAAAGTGCCACATAGTCTTTCTGTTTTATGAAAGAGTTTTCAGATTTCAAGATATTCGATTTTATTACTCGATATGAGTTTATGAGCTATAAACACCCAAGCAAGATTTTGAAAACTCTGTTTTGAGATAAAATGCTTTGTATATTGGGATTGTGGGGGCCACCTCTTGAGTCCGACGGGAGCAAAGTGCCACGCGGTTCACAAAGACATGTGAGTGTGGGGGCCACCTCTTGAGTCTGATGGGAGCAAAGGGCCACACAATTTCCACAATGACATGTGAACGTGGGGGCCACCTCTTGAGTCCGACGAGAGCAAAGTGCCACGCGGCTCACAAAGACATGTGATCGTAGGGGCTATCTCTTGAGTTCGACGAGAGCAAAGTGCCTCGCAATTTGCATAAAGACATGCGAACGTGGGGGCCACCTCTTAAGTTTGACGAGAGCAAAGTGCCACGCGGTTCACAAAGACATGCGATCGTGGGGGCCACCTCTTGAGTTCTATGGGAGCAAAGTGCCACACCGTCTGTGTGACTTTGGGGGGGCCACCTCTTGGTTCCTACTGATGCAAAGTGCCATACGGTCAATGCATTTTTGTCATGCACGCCTTTGGGGCGAATATGAATTCTGCCTTCGGGCATATTTATGATTTCCCTCTACGGAGGATGATTTTGTTATTGCCGCATGACAATTCTATAAGTTAGCCAAGTCTCTATCTGATATGAACTATGCTATAAGATTTTGATTCTTCGATATATGTTTCTGCATCAGTTATGCTTTTAAAGTTCTATCGGTTTTGAAATATTCTGGAGTCCTGTATGTTTCGAAAGATTGTGATGTAATTTGAATAGATTTGTTACTTCGAAATTATATTTCTATTGGTTATGTTTTATATATATGCTTTTTGAAAGCTATGTGATATTTGTAAACAACCGTTATCTCTTAGTTTTATCATGCATTCAATGTGATTTAGCCACCATGATCATTTTAAATGCATTTCTTACTGGGCTTTTTCCCGAAAGCTCACCCCTCTACCTTTCAGATTATTTGCAGTGATCTACAGACGCTACCTACCGCGTACACAACGTAGGCTGGTGGGAAAGAGCTACCCTAGCCTACTTTTTGTACACGCAGTCAAGGTATACAACTACATACCTTTACCAGATATACTTGTATGCACAGACATATATTGGGAATACTTTTATTGGGATGTAAATTGTAAGGAAACGATGTAAAGAATATGATTCTTGGGATTAGGTTTTAAGATGATTGGTTTTAAATTGATATGGATGTATTGAGTTGTAAATGTGGATTTGGAAAGCATGCTTGGTAGTTGTGGATATCTAGGGTTGTCAAAACAACTAAATTACAGGTGGGTAGGCTCATATATAAGCCGTTATGCTGCTGAAATTTCTATCGGCCATATATGTCAAAGTATGGAAATTAAATATAAATACAGATAAAGAATTAGGAAAAGTGTTTTGACACTGTACAAGAATACAACCTAAGTGAATAAGGGAATAAGTGGGTAAATTAAATATATATAGTTCAAAAAAATCCCTTAATTTTCAAGGGTCAAGGGTCGTTACAATAAAAACTAGTGCGAGCAATCGCTCCAGCACCTTTTTATGCATATCAAGTCAAAACAAGTCAAAACAGAGTGCGAGCTAAGCTCTAGCACCTCTCATGCATTTCACAATAGTAAAATCAGTACGAGCAACCACTCTAGCACATTTCATGCATATGATGTCACACAAGTCGGTGCGAGCGACCGCTCACGCACATTTTATGCACACTCACAAACGCAAATATAGTGCGAGCTATGCGCCAGCACTATCTGTTTCCATATAAACTTGATAGTTGGCCCATTTTCCAAAGGATTTTCATTTAAATATAAATAACACTTACGTAGTGTTATCTTGTGAAATTTATGCAATTACTGGCCAATCTATCGATTTACTTTGCTTAAAAACAAATAAAATTCCTTAATTCAGAAAATTCCTTAAATCATGCATTTCATGCATGTCATGCTTTCACCATCCTTAGGTAAACTTCCCTCGATAGGGGTAAAATAGTCTTTACCTATTTCGAGTCCTTAAAATCTTTAAACCATTTTCTAAGACCTTTATACATAATTAGTGTATACATACATATTCAGTGTATACAAAAGCTATTAAAATACGCGTAGCTACCTCTAGCTACTCACACAATTCCCTCACCTCATTTTTCTGTACAGTCTGACATTTCAGTGATGTCTCGTCATGCAGTCCAATTTGCTCTCAATCAAATCTTCGGAACTGTGTATAAATATACATAAGGTTAAATATAATACAATTAATTGTATTTTCATATTTTCTGGGCTTAATTTAAATCATTGGGCCCATTTACTCATATTGGGCCCGATTGTACCATAATAGGCCTTAATCTACCTTAAGCTCGTTTTCCACTTACTATTCACATTATCAAGGCCTATTGGGCTCATTGGGCCCACCAGTATTTATTGAGCCTCGTTTTAACTCTCAAATAGCTTAATTTAGTATTTACGACAATTTATTTCTAATTCCAGAATATAATTAATTTATGCGGTAAATTCTAACACGCATAACGATTTAAAATTGTTGTAAATAAATGTTACTTACCCGTGATTCCATGATAGTACGCAAATCAAGGCTGACTCGAGTCCTCGTTTGACGTCAATCGTCGAGCTACACAATTTAATATTTTTTTGGGTAAACTTCCAGTCGATTATTTATCAAATTAAATATTTCAAAATTTAAATCGGTCAATTTCAACCACTTACCGACTTACCCGTAACTTGATTACATCACTGAAATTTTTTCCCAATTTTTCCTCTTTTTTTCCCCTTTTTTTCTTTTTTCCATTTCTTTTTGGCTGAATCGGTTCGGTCCAGTTCAACCCGGTTCAGACCGATTCGATCTAGCTGATTCAATCCGGTTCGACCGGTTCAGGGCTTCACCGACCGCTTCTCCGCCGGTTTTCACCGCCAGCAGCTCTGCGGGATCGTCTGGAGCTCAGATCTGGGGTCGGTTTCGTCTGAGGTCGCCGAAAAAGTGGTCGATCCAGCTTTTCTCTCCTTGTTGTCAGTGCCTTTTTTGTTTGGCCACCGTTTTCGGCACTGGCCGCCGTTCTATCGGCCAATTCAGTCGCTGATCGGTCGGTCTTAGTGTGGCGCACCTTCGGCTGGTGGTGGCCGGGCCTGAATCGACGCCGATCATCAGATTCCTTTTTCTCCTCTCGGTTCCCTCTGTTTCTCTCCCTTTGCCACCGTTTGTCGCTCCTTCTCCGTCTACCAGCGCTGGCGGTGGCCTCAGCTGTTTCTCCTTCAGCCGCTCGCCTAGGCCGGTAGCCGATGGTTGTCCGTCGATGGAGGCAGAGGCCTCGATTTTCCTACTTTGTTTCATTCTTCAGTTTTCGCGATTCTGCGATTTTCAATTTCTTCTTTTTTATTTATTTATTTATTTATTATTTATTTTTATTATTTTTTTAATCAATTAAAATTATTATTTTTGCCAAAATATCTAAAAAAATTATATTTAATTCATTTAATCAATAAATGAATTTCTCGGTATTATTTCGTCTTTCGGGATAATTTTTCAAATACTTTCGGGATTATTTTTCGATGTGAAAATTTTGATTTATTCCAATAAATTCATATCTTGATCAATTTAACCCGCAATTTAATTATTTCTTCGTTATTGATCAAGATTCTCAAATCTCATATTTTTAATTAAATTTTCTTGTCCCGATTAATACCAAATTTTGATCTTTTGACCGTTTTACCCTTTACGTGTTCGAGAATACCATTTCAATCCTTTTACATTTTTCATTTCGTGTTTTGAATAAAATTGGGTCTTACAATCTCCCCCACTTAAGAAATTTGATCCTCCAAATTCGAACCAAGTCAAATGGGTCTATACACTACTCTGGTACGTCTATCGTATCATACTCTTTAATTTTCATAGGACTTTTTCCGTAGTGTAATATTACCAACATACTTAACTAGGGAGATCATCTTAAACCTCGACATTTTCTCCTTTCGTCTAATACCCAAATCGATTTTTTTTTTCCAATCATACGTTATACTTTCATTGAGCTAAGCTGTTGGAGCTCATATCCGATCACATGTGCTGGGTCCGGATAGGATTTTCGAAGCATCATAAGATAGGACACATTGTGGATGCCTGCTAATTCAAGTGGTAACGCCAACCTACAGGCCTTATCTCCCACTTTGTCTAATATCTCAAAGGATTAAATCTAACGAAACTCAATTTGCCTTCTTTCCAAATCTCGTTATGTCCTTAGGACATGTAACTGCCACAATACTGATTCACCCTCGGTGAATTCCAATGGTTTCTGTCTCTTGTCAGCATAGCTTTTTTGTCTGCTCTGAGATGTTCTTAATCTTTCACAATTTAATTGAACATCCTTAGAGGTTTGTCTTACTAATTCGAAAACAATTCTATTTGTCACCCACTTCTTCTTATCCAAGTCGGGGAATAACCCCTACGGCCATACTATGCATCATATAAAATGTCATCCCGATACTCAAGTGACAACTGTAATTATTGACGAATTTGATTAGTAACAACTGATCATCATAGGAGCTTATAAAATCAATGTCACACGCTCTCATCATATCCTCCAGAACCTGTACAGTCCTCTCTGACTGACCATCTGTCTGAGGACGGAAAGCTGTGCTAACACTCAGTCGGGTTTCCATAGCTTCCTGAAAAATATTCTCAGAAATGGGAAGTGAAGCGGGAATCCCTATCTGATACCATGCTCACTGGAACGCTACATAATGTTCCACAATTTTCCATACACATAATTTCGCCTACGCACTCAGAGTATCTGGGGATTTCCATAGCTAGAAGGTGAGTAGACTTAGTCAATCTATCGACTATCACTCAGATAGCCTCGTGATTTATCCAGACACTCTATAACCCATCACAATATTCATGGTAACTTACTCCCATTTTCGTGTCGATATAGGTAGAGGCTGCAATAACCCTGCAACTTCTTTTGCTTTACCTTAATCTGCTGACATATGAGACATTTTTCCACAATCTCTACAATGTCTTTTTTTCATATCTGACCACCAATACCCTTTTTAGAGATTCTGATATATTTATTACTTCTCGGATGCACTGTATATCCCAAAGAGTGAGGTTCTGACAATTACACTATCTCAGTAACTATGGTCCTGGGGAGCATTTATACTGTCTCTGAACCTCTGTAAGTCATCATCACTCACTGTGAACACTGTCACTATACCCTTCTGAATCTGTCTCACACTATCGACACCATGCCGATCATCATGTTAAGCCTGACAAATCTAGTAACACAAATCTGGTTCTAACCTAGGCTAGCTGTCACACAATCACTCTCATCATCAGAAGGGATCACATCACTACTGAGGCTCACAACTGCTCTAGCAGCTCTCGCTCCCTGACCATCATATGTGATACCATCCCGAGGCTCTTTCTGCTTAAGGCATCAGCCATTACATTAGCTTTTCTTGGGTGCTACAATGTTCATAATCATAATCCTTAGAAACTCTAACCCTCTTGGTTATCTCATATTCTACTCTTTCTGTGAAAACAGATACTGAGATTTTTTATGATTAGTGCATATTTGAAATTTCTCACTGTATTAGTGGTGGCGCCATACCTTTAGTGTAAACGCTACGGTTGCTAACTCTAATTCATGGGTCGGATAGTTTCTCTCATGGTGCTTAAACTATATGGATCCATAAATGACTATCTTCCCATTTTACTTCAATACACAGCCCAATCCTTATTTTGAGGTATCCATACACACTGAAACCTCTTGAGCTGTCAGTTATGGTGAGAATACTTACGATGGTCAGTTCATTACTTCAATATACCAAAACTCACCGAAGCCATTTTCATACTTATCATCCCACTCGTATACAATCTTTTTCGAACAAGATGTGTCTACTGAGTAGCCCATTTTGAGAAACTCTCAACAACTCGTCTGTAAGACAGTTTCCTATTGCTACTCATGCTCTTCCCTGGACTTCGAATACATCGAAATATCATCGCTAAAGATGACAATCAATCGGTCCAGGTAAGGTTTAAATACCTCATCGTAGTTGAGTTCCACTAAATATTTCAATCACCCATATCATTGACCTATGTACGCATAAACGTATAATGTCATTTCGAAATCGCTTCCGTTCAAGATACTAACCCGCGTCATTTCTTTTTTCTTATATTAACGACTTTTATAAAATTTTAATTTTTAAACCTTCATGATTAATCGAATTCTAGATTTCTTTATCATACCAATAAAGGTACCCAAATTTTAAATGTATATATTACAACTGTCAATTTCAATTTATAGGTCATGTGTGCGCTTCTAGACGCTGTCAAATCTTCAGGGGAGGTACTTTGAAATACCTTTATTAACCCTTAGACTTGACCACAATTCATATTCACTACATATCGTTTAATCCAATTTACTTTACATATCAAAGATATTCTTATCTTACATACGCCTCTTATTCCAATTTATCTCCTTTCATATATCACTTATAACAAACTCTTTCATTACTTATTAAAACTTACAATACACTTTTCAGGGGTGAAAACATCACTATCTTAGGATAGCAATCTAAACATCATAGTTTGCAGCTGAATCAATCTATTCTCGAATATTATTTCAAATTATTCATATTCCATTGCATAAAATCGGCTGACATATCCTTTTTTCCTCCATTTTCAACTTACAATTCCTATACCCATATTCAGTTAGTGAAAATCAGCTAACTATCATCATCTTCTTGTCTCAAGGTACAGGCTTCACATCTTTCCCTAGCTTATAAGCAACTGAAGGCGGTATGAATAAATACGTAGCATCAGGATCAATTAAAATAATCACTTCATTATTCACAACCAGTGTGGTATCTTCCACCACATCAGATGAAACATTAATAGTGTCTTGGTCCAAGGCATACAGTCGCCCTTGTCCAACAGCCTACTTTCTGTGGTATATACCACACATCCCACTCTGTTCACACTGCTACACTGCTCCATAGCAGGTCGGGGTCCTCAAATCATAATACCCCTCATAAGTATTGAAATTGAATACACTGTGACTTTACCAATCATCTTACCTCATGACTCATCAGCTCTAATCTTTTACCAACTACCTTTTTCCCGTTTTGACATCTCTGTCATTCTCTATTCTCTTTTTGTCTCTATTTCGGCCCTTACTACCTTTCCCAATCTCAGAGGCGTGCAACTTATAATCTTATTCACACAACTATAATCTGCGCACTGCCTCAGCATTGGTAGTGATATCTAACGGCCAATCAGACTCTAATTGACAATCTGAGCCCTTCCATGAACAGACATCCCGACTCTCACTGTTCATAATGTCAGAGTCATATCTGGGCAAGTATATAAACTGAGATTCATACTCGTTAATCAACCAATTCCTCTAGGTCAGAGTAAATAATTTTATTTTCCTTTAAATAATGTTCGAGATATTCTGTCACCGGAATACATCTAGAATTATTTCTCATGTCCATTATGGATGTTTAACTCTTAAGATGGGTCGAGTGGACTTTCACCAATGCTCTGACTCGCCTTCAAATCCCATGTATACACCGAGCAATTAGCTCCTAAAATATTCTCCACACTCCGCTCCAACCTTGCGAAGCGTGTCTCAATACTATCTGATCTCTCTGTCAGACTCTGTCTGATCTCTCTCTCGAACTCTGGTCGATCTCTCTGTCGGACTCTGTGGGGCATGCTCAAAATGAGCCTCCACTTCAATCTCATCTTGAGTCTCATGTGGTGACTCAGTACGACTCTCAGGCCTACCTCTACGGCCTCGAGCTCGTGTACTCGCTTCTCTACCATAGCGGCTATCAGTTAATGAGTCTATTCTTGCATTTGAAATCAAATTCTTAGCTGCAATGCCATCTCAATATACATAATTGTATCTAAACAATGCACAGTACATGGGGATGTAAACTTCCTTACCCACTAACATCGACTCATATCAGGCTAACTTAGCTCTGATACCAAAAACTGTCACGACCCAAATTACCTAAAAATTAAAGTAAATTTTTCATTTTTTCGGTAATTATTTAATTCTTACCTTTCTCTCATCATGACCATCATACAAACAGTTGGGCTATGATTCGGTGTTAGTCACCTCTCACTACTTACCATTTGTAAGACCCGAATTTAGTTAAAATACGAAATGAGTATGTTCGTGAAAGGAAAGATTGAAATGGTCCCAAATTAAACGAACGAGATTTGGACTGGAGATAAGGATTCAAAACAAGAAATTAAAAATGCAAAAGGACTGAAATGAAATATTTGAAAACACGTTGAAGGGCAAAACGGTCAAAAGATCAAAATTCGATATTAATCGGGACAAAAAAATTTAATTAAAAATAATGGATTTGAGAATCTTGATCAATAACGAAGAAATAATTAAATTTCGGGTAAAATTGATTAAGATATAAATTTACTGAAATTAATCAAAATTTTTGCTCGGAAAAATATCCCAAAAATAAGGAGAAAATATACCGAAAAAGTGGAAAAATAGATTAAGTAAATTCAATTAATTAATTAGAATAAAATATAATTTTTTTAGATATTTTTTGGATTTTTAGAATAAAATAATGATTAAAATATTAATAAAATTAAATAATAAATTAAATTAAATTAATTCAAAAAAAAGAAAAGAAAAAAAGAATCAGAAAACTTTGTCGGGGAGAGAAAAATAACAAAGGAAACCGAGCAGACCGCGCGTGGCCCAATTGATCCACGGCCACCGGTGACCGACGACCTCGACGAAGAGCCGAGGAGAAAGAGGGGAAGCCGACGAGCAAGTTGGCACCGGCGACAAGCACCAAGGACGGCCGAATCCGATGAACGGCTGAGGAGAAACCGATAGGAGAAAGGAGCTCGATCCCGGCGATCCACGGCAGCTGGGCTTGAACGGCGGGCACTGGTGTGATCGGGAAGAGGATGCGATTCTTTTGATACCGGTATCGACAGGCGAAACCGTCGAAATCTGACGGATCGAGGGAGAGAAAGCCGAGAGGGAGAAGAGGAATTCGACGGCCACCGGCGTGATTCGACCAACCCCGACCCCAGCCGAACACTCCCCCAGTGCAGGCACACCGGTACGACGGTGGAAGGCCTGAACCGGTACGGACCAGTTCATTAAGAGGTGAACCGGGCTGAACCGGACCGATCTGAATCGGGTTGAACCGGACTGAACCGGTTTAGCCAAAAAAGGGAAAAAAGGAGAAAAAGAGAAAAAGGAAAAAGGGGAAGAATTTTTGGGGATACACCGGACTTTGGGTAAGTCGGTAAGAAGTCAAAAGTGACCGATTTGATTTTTGAGAAATTTATTTAAATTATAATTGATCAAAAAATTAACCCGGAATTAAATATATAATTGTGCAGTTTTACGATAAAGCCCGAATGAAAGCCGATTGAGCTCCAATTTTTATACCCCGCATCATATTGGGTAAGTATATTTTAATTACGATAATATGATTCCTTTAATACAGAGTTTCGATTATTTTACAAAATTTACGGATTAATTCTGTATAAAAAGGCATATTAATCGAAATTGCAACATAATTATCGTAAATAGTTTACGGGCTATCAAAAGAGTTTGGAACGAAGCCCAATAGGTATTAAGAGCCCAATAGACCCGAAGAAGGGATTTAATAAGTGAAACGGACTGAAAATGGGTCGAGGCTCATTAAGGTGCAATTGGGCCCAATAAATTAAAACGGACCCAGTACTTTAGATTGATCAGTGAATGTGACATACTGATAAAGATAAGTGAATTGACTCAAATATGTGGTTATATGCAGTTTCGCAGACTTGGTTGACGCGCAGTTGGACTGAGAGATCAGATATTATCGAGACGAGAAACGTTTGTGCGTGAATCGAGGTAAGGGAATTTTGTAGGTGCATAGAGATACCTATACGTATTTTTGAGGGAATTTACAAGGTCTAGAATTTCTTAAAGTATATAGAAACGAAACAATAATTTTTACGAAAATCGAGGTATGGGTGAATAAAGGAAAAAACGATATTACCCTTGGAAGTAAAATTTTTAAAAAGGGTAGTAAGGCAGATAAATTGCATGATTATCATGTTGTAATGTTTTATATGAATGTATTGCTTTGATTTAAGCAAATATGCACATAGGTTGGCTGTTGATTTTATGAATTATACGAAAGGGTACCGGTTTGTACCAGTTACGATTTTAAAAGATGTTTTATTAAGATTGAGCCACCTATCGTATTTACATGAATAAAAAGAGTGCTAGAGTCTTACTCGCACTCAAGTTTACTGATTTATTACTCATGAAAAGTCGTACTGGAGCATTGCTCGTACGAGAAATTTGTGTGTGCACAAAACCATGCTGGAGCTTCGCTCGCACGAGATTTTAGATATCATGATATGGATAGCGTGGTGCTGGAGCTTCGCTCGCACTAGACGTGAGTTGACATGCATATAGTCGTGCGAAAGCCTCCTGTAGACTGTGTGTTGCAGAGAGTTGATATGCTCGTACGTATACTTTGAGACATGGATTGGTTATCGACATAGTATTGGGGTGGATAAGACCTACGGCAGGCACCCCCAGACTATGATATGGGTTCACGGAGTACGTTGTACCGTGTATGTCATACGGAGTATGCTGTACCGTGCAGTCATGATGACTCGATGATGTTACTTGATATTCTGGCGGGTAGGATTTGACCCCACCTCCCGTTACAGTTGTGATGTCCTGCACACCGAGATCCGTGTAGCCTGGGATCACAGGGACATATTATGGCCATAGTCCTCGATTTTCATACAGTAACCTACATACCTCACATGATATCATACGGTCTGAATAGACCAAGACAAACCCGAAGGAGGGTTAATGTCTCGATTTATGTTTTTAAATGAGATGCAATTTAATAAATCAAGGTATTCCCGAGTGATGAGTTTAGCCTTGATGTGGTTATTTTATGATAAAACAAATAAGTTTTAACGTGAAGGGTTTATGATGAAACAAATAAGTTTTAACATGATGGGTTCATGATGAACACAAATAAGTTTTAATGTGATGAGCATGAGATGTCATACATGATGATTTTTTCATGTTTGTTTTATATGTCGATTTCATGGTTTCTCTTATATGATATATACATACATGTGGCATCGTTTTAGTCATACCTCATGCTCCAAATATAAATGATTTTATATCATGACATTATCAGCACGTAGATAGTATAGTTATCTACCTGCTTACATTATTGCCTTACTGAGTTGTTTAAGCTCACCCTTTCATTTTCCACCCCACAGGGTACATTCAGTAGAAGAGAGCAACACTAGTCTTGCGTTTCAGTTATCCGTTGTGTCCTATCAAAACCAGGTATACACATTCGTATAATTTTGTATCTAAATATGTAATTGCACAGTATTGTAAATGGATATGATGTCGAGGATGTAAGGTTATATAAATATCAATGTGTATGTATTTAGTCAAAGTCAACAGATAGTAAACTCTGATATATGAATGTGATTATGGAAATGAAATGGTAAATAGGTGAGAGGTGACTAACACCGAATCTTAGCCCAACTGTTAGTAGTGTAACTGTTCACGACTGGTAAGGAAATGAAAGAAAAAGTGAAAAATTTGTAGTGATTTTAGGTAATTTGGGTCATGACAAAAAGGCGATATCAGAGCAGATTTGGCCTGATATGAGTCGATGTTAGTGGTTAAGTAAATTTACATCCCCAATGTACTGTGCATTGTTTAGATACAATTATGTATATCAAGGTGAAAGTGCAAGTAAGAATTTAGTTTCGAATGCAAGAATATAGTTTTTATAACTGATAGCCGCTATGGTAGAGGGGCGAGTACACATGCTCGAGACCGTAGAGATCGGCCTGAGAGTCGAATGAGTCGTCACATGAGACTCAAGATGAGAGTGAGGTGGAGGTTGATGTTGAGCATACTCCACAAGGTCCTATAAAGAGACCAAACACTATTGAGACACGCTCCGAGAGGATGGAGTGGAGTGTAGAAAATATTTCAGAGTTGTTTACTCAGTCTATGCAGGTAGTTGAGGATAGGCAGGGTAAAGCCTAAACAGATGCCTTAGACTATAGAGATTTTCACACTCTTCCGGTATTTAGCAAAGTAAAGAAACCAATAGTTGTTGAGGACTGGGGGAATGAGATAGCGAAGTTGTATGGATTCTTTTGGTATATGTCGACTGAGAAGGTGACTTTTAAATACGTTTATGTTGGAGGCGAGGCGGAGCATTGGTGGAAGTCCGCTCGACCCATTTGAAGAGTTAGACGTCCAGAGCCGACATGAGAAATATTTCTAGATGTATTCTGGTGACAGAATATCACAAACACTGTTTAAAGAAAAATTACAGGTAAAATTTCTTACAATGACCCAGAGACACTGGTTGATTGACGAGTATGAGTCTCAGTTTATATACCTGCCTAGGTATTACCCCGACACTATGGGCAGTGAGAGTCAAAAAACCCAAAAGTTCATGGAAGGGCTCAAATTGTCGATTAGAGTCCGATTGGCTCACTACTTATGTCGAGGCAATGCGCAGAATACAGTTGCGTGAATAATATCATGTGTTGCATGCCTCTGAGATTGGGAAAGATAGTAAGGACCGAAATAGAGACAGAAGAGAATAGAGAATGACAGAGATGTCAGAGCGGGAAAGAGACCAGTTGGTAAGAGATTAGAGTTGATGAGTCACGGGGTAAGATGATTGGTAAGGCCCCAGTATGTCAAATTTTAACACTTTTGAGGGGTAATGTGATTGGAGGACCCCGACCTGCTCCATAGTAGTGTAAACAGTGTAGCAGTGTAGCAGTGTAGCAGTGTAAGCAGTGTAGGATGTGTGGTAGATACCACGGATGTAAGGCCTACACCTACACTTTATTGACTAAAATAGACGTTAAGTGTGGTAAAACAAACCATTTATTTAACGATTGCTTAGAGTTGGGTGAGACTGCCTTATAGAAGAGCAAAGAGACAAAGTTTTGTTATAAGTAATATACGAAAAGAGATAAGCTTTGCTATATGATAGATCCTAAATACAAGATTTATTGGAATAAGAGGCGTATGCAAGGTATGAATATCTCTGATAGGTGAAATAATTTGGATTAAAGCAATTAGTAGCGAATATGAATTATGACCACATGGACTGATATGTAAAGTAATTGTGGTCAAGTCTGAGGGCTAATAAAGGTATTTTAAAATACCTCCCCGCTTGAAGACTTGACAGCGTCTAAAAGTATACACAACCTATAAATTGAAATCGACAGTCGTAATATATACATTTAAAATTAGGGTACCTTTACTTATACGATAAAGAAATATAGAATTCGATTAATCGTGAAGGTTTAAAAAAATTAATTAAAAAAATTTTATAAAAGCTGTTAATATAAGAAAAAAGAAATGACGCGAGTTAGTATCTGGAACGGAAGCGATTTTGAAATGACATTATACGTTTATGCGTACATAGTTCAAGGATATGGGTGATTGAAATATTTAGTGGAACACAACTACAATGAGGTATTTAAACTTTATTTGAACCAATTTGTTATCATCCTTATTAATGATATTTTTGGTGTATTT
Source organism: Firmiana major (assembly GCA_033439115.1). Lineage (NCBI taxonomy): Eukaryota > Viridiplantae > Streptophyta > Magnoliopsida > Malvales > Malvaceae > Firmiana > Firmiana major. The sequence goes on from CM065897.1 coordinate 50,303,159, forward strand.
ACAGTCCAGGGAAAATTATAAGCAATAATATAAAATAGTTTTTACAGATGATTTGTTGAGAGTTCTCGAAATGGATTACTTTGTTGACACGTTTAACTTAGAAAAAGTTATATTTGAATGGGATGATAGACGTGACAGGAGTTTTGGTATATTGAAGTATGAACTGGCCACCGCATTTATTCTCACCATACCCAACAGATTAAGAGGTTTCTCATGAGTCTATGGATACCTCAAAATAATGAATGGGCTGTGTATTGATGCAAAAGGGGAAGATAGTCAATTATGAATCCAGACAACTTAAGGACCATGAAAGGACTATCCAGCCCATGATTTAAAATTGACAACGATAGTGGTTGTATTGAGTATATGACACTACTATGTATACGGTGAGAAATTTCAGGTATGCACTAATCATAAAAGCCTCGAGTATCTGTTTTCACAGAAAGAGTCGGATATGAGAACAAAGAGGGTTAGAGCTTCTGAGGGATTATGATTGTGGAAATTGTACCACCCAGGAAAGGCTAATGTAATAGCTAATGCCTTGAGCAAAAAGAGCCTCGAGATAGTATTACATATAATGGTCAAGGAGTATGAGCTGCTAGAGCAGTTGTAAGCCTCAGTAGTGATGTGATCCCCTCTGATGATGACAATGATTGTGTGACAGCTAGCCTGAGATTAGAACCAGATTTGAGTGACCGGATTTGACAGGCTTAGCGTGATGATCGGCAAGGTGTCGATAGTGTGGGTCAGATTCAGATGGGTACAGTGACAGAGTTCGCAGAGAGTGATGATGACTTACTGAGATTCAGAGACAGCATAAGTGCTCCCCAAGACCACAGTGATGAGATATTTATTGTCAGAAGCTCACTCTTCGGGATATACAGTGCATTCGAGAAGTAATAAATATATCGAAATCTTAGAAACGGGTATTGGTGGTCAGATATGAAAAGTGACATTAGAGAGATTGTGGAGAAGTGTCTCGTATGTCAGTATATTAAGGTAGAGCAAAAGAAGTTACAGGGTTATTGCAATTTCTACCAATTCTGACATGGAAATGGGGATAAGTTACCATGAAATTCGTGATGAATTACAGAAAACCTGGATGAATCATAAGACTATCTGGGTGATAGTCGATAGATTGACTAAGTCTACCCACCTTCTGGTTAGGAAATCCCTAGATACTCTGAACGTGTAGGTGGATTTATGTGTAAGGAAGATTGTGGAACACCAAGTATCTTTCCAGTGAGCATTGTATGATATAGGAATTCCCGCTTGACTTCTCACTTCTGGAAACATTTTTTAGGAAGCTATGGGAACCCGATTGAGTGTTAGCACAGCTTTTCGTCCTCAGACAGATGGTCAGTCAGAGAGGACAGTACAGGTTCTGGAGGATATGATGAGAGAGTGTGCCATTTATCTGATAAGCTCCTGGGATGATCAGTTGTTACTAATCGAATTCGCCAATAATGACAGTTGTCACTTGAGTATTGGGATGACTTTAGATGAGGCATTGTATGATCGTAAGGGTTGTTTCCCCGATTTGGATAAGAAAAAGTGGGTGACAGATAGAAAATTGTTTTCGAATTTGTAAGATAAACCTCTGAGGATGTTCAGTTAATTGTGAAGGATTAAGAACACCTCAGAGCAGATAGAAAAGCTATATTGACAAGAGACAGAAACCATTGGAATTCATCGAGAGTGAATTAGTATTGTTGGAAGTTACATGCCCTTAGGACATAGCATAAGGACGTAACGAGATTCGAAAAGAGATTGGACAAAGTGGGAGACAAGGCCTGTAGGTTGGCGTTACCACCTGAATTAGTAGGCATCCACAATTTGTCCTATCTTATGATGCTTCGAAAATACTATCTAGATCCAGCTTATGTAATCGGATATGAGCTCCAACAACTTAGCTCAATGAAAGTATAACGCATGATTGAAAAATCGATTCGGGTATTAGATGGAAGGAGAAGTGTTGAGGTTAAGATGATCTCCCTAATTAAAGTATGTTGGTAGTATTACACTCCAGAAAGAGTCACTTGAGAATGACAGTATATAATACAATAGACGTACCCGGAGTTGTTTATGGATCCATTTAACTTGGTTCTAATTTGGAGGACCAAATTTCTTAAGTGGGGGAGATTATGTAAGACCCGAATTTAGTTAAAATACGAAATGAGTATGTTCGTGAAAGGAAGGATTGAAATGGTCCCAAATTAAACGAACGAGATTTGGACTGGAGATAAGGATTCAAAACAAGAAATTAAAAATGCAAAAGGACTGAAATGAAAATTTTGAAAACACGTTGAAGGTATTAATCGGGACAAGAAAATTTAATTAAAAATAATGGATTTGAGAATCTTGATCAATAACAAAGAAATAATTAAATTTCGGGTTAAATTGATCAAGATATAAATTTACTGGAATTAATCGAAATTTTCGCTCAGGATAATATCTCAAAAATACGGAGAAAATATACCGAAAAAGTGGAAAAATAGATTAAATAAATTAAATTAATTAATTAGAATAAAATATAATTTTTTAGATATTTTTGGGATTTTTAGAATAAAATAATGATTAAAATATTAATAAAATTAAATAATAAATTAAATTAAATTAATTCAAAAAAAAAGAAAGAAAAAAAAGAATCAGAAAACTTTGTTGGGGAGAGAGAAAAATAACAAAGGAAATCGAGGAGACCGTGCGTGGCCCGATTGATCCATGACCACCAGCGACCGACGGCCCCGACGAAGAGCCGAGGAGAAAGAGGGGAAGCCGACGAGCAAGTTGGCACCGACGATGCGCGCCAAGGACGGTTGAATCCGACGAAGGGAGGAGGAGAAACCGACGGGAGAAAGGAGCTCGATCTCGGTGATCCACGGCAGCTGGGCTCGAACGGCAGGCAACGATGTTATCGAGAAGAGGATGCGGTTCTTTTGAGATCGGTATCGACCGATGAAACTGTTGGAATCCGACGGATTGAGGGAGAGAAGGCCGAGAGGGAGAAGAGGAATACGGCGGCCACCGGTGTGATTCGACCAACCTCGACCCCAGCTGAACACTTCCCCAGTGCAGGCGCACCGATTGGCGCCAGAAACGAGCCGAGAACAGGCCAAAAATGCCGTGAACGATGGCGAAAAGGCCTGAACCGGTACGGACTGGTTCAGCAAGAGGTGAATCGGGCTGAACCGAATCGGTCTGAATCGAGTTGAACCGGACTGAACCAGTTCAGCCAAGAAAGAAGGGAAAAAAGAGAAAAAGAGAAAAAGGAAAAAGGGGAAGAATTTTTGAGGATACATCGGACTTTGAGTAAGTTGGTAAGAGGTCAAAAGTGACCAATTTGATTTTCGAGAAATTTATTTAAATTATAATTGATTGAAAAATTAATCCAGAATTAAATATATAATTGTGCAGTTTTACGACAAAGCCAAACGAGAGTCGATTGAGCTCCGATTTTCATTCTCCGCATCATATTGGGTAAGTATATTTTAATTACGATAATATGAGTCCTTTAATACAGAGTTTCGATTATTTTACGAAATTTACGGATTAATTCTATATAAAAAGGCATATTAATCGAAATTGCAACCTAATTACTGTAAATAGTATACGGGCTATCCAAAGAGTTTAGAACGAAGCCCAATAGGTATTGAGAGCCCAATAGACCCGAAGAAGGGATTTAATAAGTAGAAACGGACTGAAAATGGTTCTAGGCCCATTAAGGTGCAATTGGGCCCAATAAATTAAAACGGACCCAGTACTTTAGATTGATCAGTGAATGTGACATACCGATAAAGATAAGTGAATTGACCCAAATATGTGGTTATATACAGTTTCGTAGACTTGGTTGACGAGCAGTTGGATTGAGAGATCGGATATTATCGAGACGAGATAAGTTTGTGCATGAATCGAGGTAAGAGAATTTTATAGGTGCATAGAGATACCTATACGTATTTTTGAGGGAATTTACAGGGTCTAGAATTTTTTAAAGTATATAGAAACGAAACAATAATTTTTACGAAAATCGGGGTATGGGTGAATAAAGGAAAAGACAATATTGCCCCTGGAAGTAAAATTTTCAAAAAGGGTAGTAAGGTAAATAAATTGCATGATTATCATGTTTTAATATTTTATATGAATGTAATGCTTTGATTTAAGTAAATATGCACATAGGTTGGCTGTTGATTTTATGAATTATACGAAAGGGTACCGATTTATACTGATTACGATTTTAAAAGATGTTTTATCAAGATTGAGCCACCTACCGTATTTACATGAATAAAAAAAGTGCTAGAGTCTTACTCGCACTCAAGTTTACTGATTTATTACTCATGAAAAGTCGTACTGGAGCATTGCTCGTACGAGAAATTTGTGTATGCATAAAACCGTGCTGGAGCTTAGCTCGCACGAGATTTTAGATATCATGATATGCATAGCGTGGTGCTGGAGCTTCGCTCGCACTAGACGTGAGTTCACATGCATATAGTCGTACAGAAGCCTCCTGTAGACTGTGTGTCGCAGAGAGTTGATATGCTCGCACGTATACTTTGAGACATGGGTTGGTTATTGACATAGTATTGTGGTGGATAAGACCTACGGCAGGCACCCCCAGACTATGATATGGGTCCACGGAGTACGTTGTACCGTGTATGTCGAACGGAGTATACTGTACCGTGCAGTCATGATGACTCGATGATGTTACTTGATATTCTGGCGGGTAGGATTTGACCCCACCTCCCGTTGCAGTTGTGATGCCCCGCACACCGGGATCCGTGTAGCCTGGGATCACATGGACATATTATGGCCATAGTCCTCGATTTTCATACAGTAACCTACATGCCTCACATGATATCATACGGTCTGAATAGACCAGGAGAAACGCGAAGGAGGTGTAATGTCTCGATTTATCTTTTTAAATGAGATACGATTTAATAAATCAAGGTATTCCCGAGTGATGAGTTTAGCCTTGATGTGGTTGTTTTATGATAAAACAAATAAGTTTTAACGTGATGAGTTTATGATGAAACAAATAAGTTTTAACGTGATGGGTTCATGATGAACACGAATAAGTTTTAATGTGATGAGCATGAGATGTCATACATGATGATTTTTCAATGTTTGTTTTATATGTCGATTTCATGGTTTCTCTTATATGATATATACATACATGTGGCATTGTTGTAGTCATACCTCATGCTCCAAATATAAGTGATTTTATATCATGACATTATCAGCACGTAGATAGTATAGTTATCTACCTGCTTACATTATTGCCTTACTGAGCTGTTTATGCTCACCCTTTCATTTTCCACCCCACAGGGTACATTCAGTAGAAAAGAGCGACACTAGTGTTGCATTTCAGTTATCTGCTGCGTCCTATCAAGACCAGGTATACACATTCATATAATTTTGTATCTAAATATGTAATTGCACAGTACTGTAAATGGATATGATGTCAAGGATGTAAGGTTATATAAATATCAATGTGTATGTATTTAGTCAAAGTCAACAGATAGTAAACTCTGATATGTGAATGTGATTATGGAAATGAAATGGTAAATAGGTGAGAGATGACTAACACCGAATCATAGCCCAACTGTTAGTAGTATAACTGTTCACGACGGGTAAGGAAATGAAAGAAAAATCGAAAAATTTGTAGTGATTTTAGGTAATTTGGGTCATGACACCATTCCATTTCCATAATCACATTCACATATTAGGATTTACTATCCTTTCAATTTAACTAAATACATACACAATAGTATTTACATAACCTTATATCCTCGACATCATATACGTTTACAGTACTTTGCATTACATATTTAGATACAATAATATACAAATGTGAATACCTATCTCTTGATGGGAAACAGCGGATACTAGGAATGCAAGTCCTCAGTCGCTTACTAACTATTGCGAGTGCTCTGAAAAGATCAGAAAATAAGGGTGTAAGACCTGATATTTTCGAGTGCATTTAAAAAATGCAAAAGGACTTAAATGGTATTCTCGAACACGTGCAAGGGTAAAACGATCAAAAGATCAAAATTCGGTATTAATCGGGACAAGAAAATTTAATTAAGAATATGAGATTTGAGAATCTTGATCAATAACGAAGAAATAATTAAATTTCGGGTTAAATTGATCAAGATATGAATTTATTGAAAATAAACTGAAATTTTTGCATCGAAAAATAATCCCGAAAATAATCGAAAAATATACCGAAAAGTCGAAATAATATCGAGAAATTAATTAATTGATTTAATGAATTAAATAGAAATTTTTAAGAATATTTTTGGGATATTTTAGATTTTTAATAATATTTTAATGAATAAAATATTATTAAAAATAAATTATAAATAAAATAAAAAATAAAAAATAAAAAAATGAAATGAAAAAAAAGAAGAAGAAGAAACAGAAACGAAATTGAAACAGAAAATAGAGAGGAAAAGAAACGAAAACGGCGAAGCAAAGGGCGAGAGTCGGTTGCACTGGCTCCGACGCAACCACCGGCGGACGACGCGAGGAGACGGTCGACGAAGGTCAATCGGCACCCCAGGAAGCCAACCCGCACACCCACGCGCCCCAAAATCGTCGAAAAACGCCGAAAATGGAGGAGGAAGCCACGGGAGAGAAAGCTTGATCGGCGGCCATCGGCATCGATTCGAGCAACACCGAGGCCCGATTTTGGATGCCCAGGTGCAGCCGAGCCGAACGACGGTGGAATCACGTCGGGAACCGGTCGGACGACGCCGACACGACCAAATGTTGCCTGAATCGATCGAACCGGACTGAACCGACCAAACCGAACCGAGCTGAACCGACGGTCTGAATCGGGTTGAACCGGACCGGACTGGTTCAGCCAAAAAGAGAAGGAAAAAAGGAAGAAAAAGGGAAAAAGAAAAAGAGGAAAAATTGGAGAAAAATTCCCGTGATGCAATCGAGTTTCGGGTAAGTCGGTAAGCGGTCGAATTGACCGATTTAATTTTTAGAATATTTAATTTGATAAATAATCGACTGAAAGTTTATCCGAAAATATATTTAATTGTGTAGCTCGACAATTGGCATCAACCGAGAGCTCGAGACAGTCTCGATTCACATACTATCATAGAATCTCAGGTAAGTAACCCTTATTTACGATAATTTTGCATCGTTATGCGTGATTGATATTTAACGCATAAATTATGGATTTAATTTCCGCATAAATGAATTCAATTCAGGAAAATTGGATAAATTGTCGTAAATATTAAATTGAGATATCCGAAAATTTAGAATGAGGCTAAATAAATTACTGATGAGCCCAATGAGCCCCATAGTCCTCGATGTTACTGATATAATTAGCTGATTGTCTCACATGATATAACTATTGGTCGATAGACCAGGGTAGACCCGAGGGAGGGGTCAGGCCCCCGATTTTATGATTTTATACTGTGATATGAGATTTCAGATGATTTTATGATATGTGACCCTGAAAGAAGGGTGGTTTTATAACCGGAGTTTTATAATAAACTTTACTGAATTGTTTTATGAGATGATTGACCCGGAAGGGTCAGTTTTTACTGCAGTTTTAATGAATTGATTTAAATGCAGTAACATGATGATGATTTCCATGCTTTCATTTGAAATCCTTAATTTGTTTTACATAACATGAAAGACTGCATGAGATTGATTAAATTCATGCTTATTATGATTTAATGATGTCACATAAAATGCTTTGATGCATAAGTAGTATGATTTATATATGCACGAACAGTTTTATAAACTAAGTCATTGACGTTTGCATGACTTTGTGCTTGATGATTTTAATGAAAAGAAATGGATTTAAGGGCATGGCATTATGAGCATGTAGATAGTGGAGCTATCTACTTACTTGCATAATTGCATTACTGAGCGTGTGGTTTTCTCACCCCCTTATTTTCCCATCCTTTCAGAGCACTCGTAATAGTTATTGAGCGGCTGAGGACTTGTATGCTTGGTATCCGCTACTTCCCATCGAGAGACAGGTATACACATTTGTATGGTTTGGTATCTAAATATGTAAATGCACAGTACTGTAAACGGATATTATGTCGAGGATGTAGAGTCATGTAAATACCATTGGGTATGCATTTATTTAAAGTTAAAAGGATAGTAAACTCTGATATGTGAATATGATTATGGAAATGGATTGGTAATAGTGAGAGGTGACTAACATCGAATTATAGCCCAACTGTGTTGTAGGATGGTCACGACGAGAGAAAGGTAAGAATACATAATAAATGAAAAAGTGAAAAATTTACTCTGATTTTTAGATAATTTGGGTCGTGACAAGTTTAATAGTATCAGAGCTGAGTTGGCCTGATATGAGTCGGTGTTAGTGGTTAAGGAATTACATCCCCATGTACTGTGCATTATTTAGATACAATTGTGTATATCAAGATGGAAGTGCAGCTAAGAATTTGGTTTTGAATGCTAGAATACACTCATTAACTGATAGTCGCTATGATAAAGAGGCGAGTACACGAGCTAGAGGCCGTTGAGGTAGGCCCGAGAGTTGTACTGAGTCACAACATGAGACTCGAGATGAGATTGACGTGGAGGCTGATGTTGAGCATGCCCCACAGAGTTCGACAGAGAGATCGGATATAGTCTGATAGAGCGATCGGACAGTATTGAGATACGCTTCGCGAGGTTGGAGTGGAGTGTAGAGAATATTATAGAGCTAATTGCTCAGAGTATGTATAAGATTTGAGGGCGAGTCGAAACATTGGTGGAAGTTCGCTCGACCAATTTGAAGAATTAGACATCCAGAATGGACATGAAAAATAATTCTAGATGTATTCCGGTGACAGAATATCCCGGACATTGTTAAAGGAAATTAGAGATGATATTCTTTACTCTGACCCAGAGGAACATGTTGATTGACGAGTATGATACTCAGTTTATATTCCTGGGCAGATATGACTCGGACACAATGAACAGTGAGAGTCGAGATGTTTGAAAGTTCATGGAAGGGCTCAGATTGTCAATAGGAGTCCGATTGGCCATTAGATATCACTACCTATGCCGAGGCAGTGTGCAGAGTACAGTTGTGTAAACAAGATTATGAGTTGCACGCCTCTGAGATTGGAAGAAAGGTAGTAAGGGCCGAAATAAAGACTAAAAGAGAATAGAGAATGATAGAGATGTCAGAACGAAAAAAAAGATAGTTCGGTAAAAGATTAGATTTGATGAGTCATGGGGTAAGATGATTGAAAGGCCCCAGTGTATCCAAATACAATATTTTTTTTAGGGGAATGTGATTTGAAGACCCCGACCTGCTACGTAGCAGTGTAAGCAGAGTAGCAGTGTGAGCAGTGTAAGATGTGTGGTAGATACCACGAAAATAAGATGTTGGACGAGGGCGAGTGTATGCCTTGGACCAGGACACTATTGATGATTCATATGATGTGGTGGAAGATACCACACTGGTTGTGAATAATGAAGTAATTATTTTAATTGATCCTGGTGCCACGCATATATTCATACCGCCTTCAGTTGCTTATAAGCTAGTGAAAGATGTGAAGCCTGTACCCTTAGGCAAGAAGATGATAGTTAGCTGATTTTCACTAACTGAATATAGGTATAGAGATTGTAAGTTGAAAATAGGGGTGAAAACATCCCTGAAAAGTGTATTGTAAGTTTGACAAGTAATGAAAGAGATTTTTATGAGTGATATATTAAAGGAGATATATTGGAATAAGAGACATACGCAAGGCAAGAAAATTTATGATACGTGAAGTAATTTGGATAAAGCAATTAGTTTTGAATATGAATTGTGACTACATGGACTGATATGTAAAGTAAATGTAGTCAAGTCAAAAGGGTTAATAAAGGTATTTTAAAATACTCCCTGCTTGAAGATTTGACAGCGTCTGGAAGCGCACGTATAACCTATAAATTGAAATCGATAATTGTGATATATATGCATTTAAAATTTGGGTCCCTTTACTGGTACGATAAAGAGATACAAAATTTGATTAACCATGAAGTTTTAAAAATTTAAAATTTTATAAAAATCGTCAATATAAGAAAAAGGAAACGACGCGAATTAGTATCCTGAACGGAAGCGATTTCGAAATGACTTTATACGTTTATGCGTACATAAGTCAAGATATGAATGATTGAAGTATTTTGTGGAACTCAACTACGATGAGGTATTTAAACCTTACCTGGACCAATTGGTTGTCATCTTTAGTGATGATATTATGATGTATTCGAAGTCCAGGGAAGAGCATGAGTAGCAATAGGAAACTGTCTTACAGACAAGGTGTTATGAGTTTCTTGAAATGGGCTGCTCAGTTGACACGTCTCGTTTGGAAAAACATTTCATACAAGTGTTATGATAAGTATGTAAATGGCTTCGGTGAGTTTTAGTATATTGAAGTAATAGACTGACCACCGTAAGTATTCTCACCATGACTAATAGCTCAAGAGGTTTCAGTGAGTATGGATGCCTCTAAATAAGGATTGGGCTGTGTATTGATGTAAAATGGGAAGATAGTTATTTATGGATCCAGATAGTTTAAAGATCATAAGAGAAACTATCCGACCCATGATTTAGAGTTAGCAGTCGTAGCGTTTATACTGAAAGTATGGCGCCACCACTCAAATGGTAAGAAATTTCGGGCATGCACTGGTCGTAAAAGCCCCGAGTATCTGTTTTCACAGAAAGAGTAGAATATGAGATAACCAAGAGGGTTAGAGCTTCTAAGAATTATGATTATGAACATTATACCACCCAGGAAAGGCTAATGTAAAGGCTGATGCCTTGAATAGAAAGAGCCTCGGGATGGTATCACATAAGATGGTCAGGGAGCGTGAGCTGCTAGAGCAGTTATGAGCCTCAGTAGTGATGTGATCCCTTCTGATGATGACGGTGATTTTGTGACAGCTAGCCTGAGGTTAGAATCGGATTTGAGTGATCGGATTTGCCAGGCTTAGCGTGATGATCGGCATGGTGTCGATAGTGTGGGTCAGATTCAGAAGGGTATAGTGATAGAGTTCACAGTGAGTGATGATAACTTGCAGAGGTTCAAAGACAGTATAAGTGCTCCCCAGGACCACAATTGATGATATAGTGTTATTGTCAGAAGCTCACTCTTCGGGATATACAGTGCATCCAGGAAATAATAAATAGATATCGAAATCCTTGAAAAAGGTATTGGTGGTCAGGTATGAAAAGTGATATTGTAGAGATTGTGGAAGAAGTGCCTCCTATGTCAGCAGAGTAAGGTAGAGCAATAGATATATGTAGAGTCATTGTAGTCTCTACCTATAGTGACACGAAAATGGGAACAAGTTACTATAAACTTCGTGATGGATTACAGAGGACCCGGATGGATCACGAGGCTATCTAGGTGATAGTCGATAGATTGACTAGTTTACCCACCTTCTGGTTATGAAATCCCCAGATACTCTGAGTGTGTAGGCGGATTTCTGTGTATGAAAAAAATTGTGGAACAATATGTAGCGTTCCAGGGAGCATGATATCAGATAGGGATTCGTGCTTCACTTCCCACTTCTGGGAATGTTTGTCAGGAAGCTAGGGGAACCCGATTGTGTGTTAGCATAGCTTCCATCCTCAGACAGATGGTCAGTCAGAGAGGACTGTACAGGTTCTGAAGGATGTGATGAGAGCGTGTGCCATTGATTTTATGAGCTCCTGGGATGATCAGTTGCTACTAATCAAATTCGCCAGTGATGACAGTTGTCACTCGAGTATCAGGATGAGATTATATGAGGCATTGTATGGCCGTAGGGAGTTGTTCCCTAACTTGGATAGGAAGAAGTGGGTGACAGATAGAAAATTGTTCCTGAATTAGTAAGAAAAACCTCTGAGGATGTTCAGTTGATTTGTGAGATATTAAGAACACCTCAGAGCAGATAGAAAAGCTATGCTGACAAGAGATAGAAAATCATTGGAAATTCACCGAGGGTGAATTAGTATTGTTGACAGTTATTTGTCTGAAGGACGTAACGAGATTCGGATAGAGATATTGGACAAGTGGAAGATAAGACCTGTAGGTTGGCGTTACCACTTGAATAAACAGACATCCACAATGTGTCCCATATTTTGATGCTTTGGAAATATTATCCGAACTCGATATATGTAATTGGATATGAGCTCCAACAGTTTAGCTCAATGAAAGTATAACGTATGATTGGAGAATCGATTCAGGTATTAAACATGAAAGAGAAAGTGTTGAGGGTTAAGATGATCTCCCTAGTCAAGTCTGATGGTAGTATTACACTCCGGAGAAAGTTATTTGAGGATGACAGTGTATGATACGATATATGTACCCGAAGTTGTTTATGGACTTACTTAAATTGGTTCTAATTTGGAGGACCAAATTTCTTAAGTGGGGGAGATTGTAAGACCTGATATTTTCGAGTGCATTTAAAAAATGTAAAAGGACTTAAATGGTATTCTCGAACACGTGCAAGGGTAAAAAAAAAAAATCAAAAGATCGAAATTCAGTATTAATCGGGACCAGAAAATTTAATTAAAAATATGAGATTTGAGAATCTTGATCAATAACGAAGAAATAATTAAATTTCGGGTTAAATTGATGAAGATATGAATTTATTGGAAATAAACCGAAATTTTTGTATCAAAAAATAATCTCGAAAATAATCAAAAAATATACCGAAAAGTCGAAATAATATCGAGAAATTAATTAATTGATTTAATGAATTAAATAGAATTTTTTAAGAATATTTTTGGGATATTTTGGATTTTTAATAATATTTTAATGAATAAAAATATTATTAAAAATAAATTATAAATAAAATAAAAAATTAAAAAATTAAAAAAAAATAAAAAAATGAAATGAAAAAAAAAAGAAGAAACAGAAACGAAATTGAAACAGAAAACAGAGAGGAAAAGAAACGAAAACGACGAAAGCAAAGGGCGAGAGTTGGTTGCATTGGCTCCGACGCAACTACCGGCGGACGACGCGAGGAGACGGTCGACGAAGGTCTATCGGCACCCCAGGAAGCCAACCCGAACATCCACGCGCCCTAAAATCGTCGAAAAACTCCAAAAACGGAGGAGGAAGCCGCGTGAGAGAAAGCTTGATCGGCGGCCATTGGCGTCGATTCGAGCAACATCGAGGCCCGATTTTGGATGCCCAGGTGCAGCCGAGCCGAACGGCGATGGAATCACGCTGGGAACCGATCGGATGGCGCAGGCACGACCAAATGTTGGCTGAATCGGTCGAACCGGACTGAACCGGCCGAATCGAACCGAGCTGAACCGACGGTCTGAACCGGGTTGAACCGGATCAGACCGGTTTAGCCAAAAAGAGAAGGAAAAAAGGAAGAAAAAGGGAAAAAGAAAAAGAGGAAAAATTGAAAAAAAATTCCAATGATGCAATCGAGCTTCGGGTAAGTCGGTAAGCGGTCGAATTGACCGATTTAATTTTTGGAATATTTAATTTGATAAATAATCGACTGAAAGTTTACCCGAAAATATATTTAATTGTGTAGCTCGACAATTGGCATCAATCGAGAGCTCGAGACAACCTCGATTCACATACTATCTCGGGTAAGTAACCTTTATTTACGACAATTTTGCATCGTTATGCGTGATTGATATTTAACGCATAAATTATGGATTTAATTTCCGCATAAATGAATTAAATTCAGGAAAATTGGATAAATTATTGTAAATATTAAAATGAGATATCCGAAAATTTAGAACGAGGCTAAATAAATTACTGATGGGCCCAATGAGCCCCATAGTCCTCGATGTTACTGATATAATCAGCTGATTGTCTCACATGATATAACTATTGGTCGATAGATCAGGGTAGACCCGAGGGAGGGGTCAGGCCCCCGATTTTATGATTTTATACTGTGATATGAGATTTCAGATGATTTTATGATATGTGACCCTGAAAGAAGGGTGGTTTTATAACCGGAGTTTTATAATAAACTTTACTGAATTGTTTTATGAGATGATTGACCCGGAAGGGTCAGTTTTTACTGCAGTTTTAATGAATTGATTTAAATGCAGTAGCATGATGATGTTTTCCATGCTTTCATTTGAAATCCTTAATTTGTTTTACATGACATGAAAGACTGCATGAGATTGATTAAATTCATGCTTATTATGATTTAATGATGTCACATAAAATGCTTTGATGCATAAGTAGTATGATTTATATATGCACGAACAGTTTTATAAACTAAGTCATTGACGTTTGCATGACTTTGTGCTTGATGATTTTAATGGAAAGAAATGGATTTAAGGGCATGGCATTATGAGCATGTAGATAGTGGAGCTATCTACTTACTTGCATAATTGCCTTACTGAGCGTGTGGTTTGCTCACCCCCTTATTTTTCCATCCTTTCAGAGCACTCGTAATAGTTATTGAGCGGCTGAGGACTTGAATGCTTGGTATCCGCTGCTTCCCATCGAGAGACAGGTATACACATTTGTATGGTTTGGTATCTAAATATGTAAATGCACAGTACTGTAAACGGATATTATGTCGAGGATGTAGAGTCATGTAAATACCATTGGGTATGCATTTATTTAAAGTTAAAAGGATAGTAAACTCTGATATGTGAATATGATTATGGAAATGGATTGGTAATAGTGAGAGGTGACTAACACCGAATCATAGCCCAACTGTGTTGTAGGATGGTCACGACGAGAGAAAGGTAAGAATTACATAATAAATGAAAAAGTGAAAAATTTACTCTGATTTTTAGGTAATTTGGGTCGTGACAAAGGGGGGGTGAGCAAACCACACGCTCAGTAAGGCAATTATGCAAGTAAGTAGATAGCTCCACTATCTACATGCTCATAATGCCATGCCCTTAAAATCCATTTCTTTTCATTAAAATCTTACACACAAAATCATGCATATTTCAATGCCATAGTTTATCAAAACTATTTGTGCATATAGAAATCATACTTACTTATGCATCAATAGCTTTTTATGTGACATCATGTAACGACCCTTGACCCTTGAAAATCGGGGGAATTTTTTTTTTTAATTTAGTTTACCCACTTATTCCCTTATTCACTTAGGTTGTATTCCTGTGCAGTGTCAAAACACTTTTCCTAATTTTTTACTCGTAATTATAATTAATTTTCATACTTTAACTTATATGGTCGATAGAAATTTCGGCAGCATAACGGCTTATATATGAGCCTACCCACCTGCAATTCAGTTGTTTTCGACAATCCTAGATATCCATAACTACCAAGCATGATTTCCAACGATCCTAGATATCTACAACTACCAAACATACTTTCCCAATCTACTTTTACAACTCAATATATCGATTTCAATTTAATACTAGCCATCTCAAAATATAAACCCTAAATAATATTGTTTACATCGTTTTCCTTACAAAATTACATCCCAACAAAAGTATTCCCAATATACGTGTCTGTGCGTAGAGATATGTCTGGTACAGAAATGTAAATGTATACCTTTCTGCGTTTACAAAAAGTAGCCTAGGGTAACTGTCACGACCCAAACTACCCAAAAATCAGAGTTAATTTTTCGCATTTTATTATTTTCTTAAATTCTTACCTGTCCTCGAATCGTGACCAACACTCCACTAAAAATTGGGCTGTGCGTCAATGCCAGTCCCACCATTCAATTACCATCTAACTTATTTATTCTCCAGTCATTTATAATTTTTTATATTATTTATACATCCCCTAAAGTTACTTACAAACATGTTACTGTGTTATGCTTGTGTAGATACAATAAGTACAAGTGTATATACCTTATGTCGATGGGTAGCAGCGGATATCCGGAATGCAGTACTGAGTCGTCGCGACTTCAACTGGAGATTATCTGTGGGAGAAAATGAAAGGGGTGAGCACATCAAGCTCAGTAAGGCAATCCTACGAACAAGTAGGTAACCATACTACCTACATGAACGTGGTGCCATGCATAAACCACCCTTTCTCCATACATTTTAAAACAAATGATATGCGTCATGATGTTATGTAAATCAAGTTGCACGGAAAATTCAACATGCAATTCATTTTAAATCATTTCTTTCCCATTTAAAATTTCACAATGAAGTCAGGACTCGACCCCTCCTTCGGGTGATCCTGACTCACACAAAACCATGGAAATTAAGTCTCTCAAAAGCATCGATATCGAAAACATACGTATATATATATATACAAGATACGAGACTAGGCAATACTGTATATCGGTAATAACCAGGATTGGCCAATATGTCCTCGTGAGTCCCTCTAGCTTCACGGATCCCAGTGTGCGAGGTCTCACCCTGATCGGGAACTGCCCGGGAGATGGGTCAATCCAACCCGTCAGTCTTATCCGATCTCATGCATCCGAAGATGCCGTATCCGAAGATACCCCGTATCACAAAGATACCGTATCACAAAGATACCCCGTATCACAAAGATACCGTATCCGAAGATACCCTGTATCACAAAGATACCGTATCCGAAGATACCCCACGGTACATCGTACTCCATGCTACTTGCACGGTACATCGTACTCCATGGACCCATATCACTCTAGGTACTCCAGCCCAAATGGCCTGCTTCCCACAGAGGTTTTCATAACTCAATACTCGTTGCCATGTCTCAAAACGCACGTGCGAGCCTATTAAATCGGTGACACACAGTCTACCCGATGCTCCAAGCACGGCTCATCGTATGTTCTCATAAAAATCAGTGCGAGCAATGCTCAGCACTCTCATCAAATCAAGTAAACTTGGCAGAGCCCGCCTTACATCTCCATAAGGCTGCCAACCTCATCCCTCACTCTCACCCTACTTAAGAGGTCTTTTGAGCCTGTTGGGCCTTTTGGCTGACTCCAAGGGCAGACAGCGCTACTCCACAAATCCAGTAAAACTAGTGCGAGCTATGCTCAGCACTCTGTATATAAATTGTATGAAAATCTTATAAAATCTGGTGCGAGTTAGACTCTAGCACCGTGTCACGCAAAAGCATGTGAAATCTGGTGCGAGTTATACTCTAGCACCTATGCATGTAAAACTCTAGTGCGAGCTCTCGCTCCAGCACTAATGCATGCATCACACAAATCAAACATCGTGCGAGCTGAGCTCTAGCACGTCACATGTAAATAAAAACATGTAGGCGGCTCGGTTATTTCCAAATAGTTTTCACAGAAATCACAACAATTAAGATATGCAATGCTATGCATTTTTCTTTAAAAGTGAGCCAGCCTACTCATGCATGCGTTGAAATACCTCCAGAACGAGCAGGAACCTCTTGTCCTTGCTCCTCCCAATTTTTTCCTAAATTTTTAGATTCTACCCTTAACAAGGGTATTTTAGTAATTTTACCCATTCGGGGCACTAAAATTGTTCTTCGACCTCTAGACCCTTCAGTTAATTTTAAAGGACTGCGTATGAATTTAAAATTGCGTAAAGTTACCTCTAGCAGTCCGCAGAATTCCCTTACCTTATTTTCCTGTCGAGTCTGACCTTTTCTTTCCCAATGTTGTCTCGTCGCGCAGTCCGTTATGCTCCCAATCAAATGCCCGGAACTGCGTATTAATATTCCTCAGGTTAGATATTATGCAATTTAATCGTATTTAATCTTTTCTGGGCTTAATTTAAATCGTTGGGCCCATTTACTCCTATTGGGCCCGATTGTACCTTAATGGGCCTTAATCGGCCTTAAGCCCGTTTACCACTTAATTTTCACTTTATCGAGGCCTATTGGGCTCATTGGGCCCACCAATAATTTATCGGGCCTCGTTCTAATTCTCGAATAGCTAAATTCACTATTTACGATAATTATCTAAATTTCCATAATTTAATTCAATTTATGCGGAATTTAAATCAATATCACGCATAACGAGGTAATTGTCGTAAATAAGGGTCACTTACCCGAGACTCCATGCTAGTACGAAATTCGAGGCTGTCTAGAGCCCTCGGTGGATGCCAATCGTCGAGCTACACAATTAATTACATTTTCGGGTAAACTTTTCGGTCGAAATTTAATTAAATAAAATATTTCAAATTTAAATCGGGTCAATTTGACCGCTTATCGACTTACCCGAAGCTCGATTGCATCACCGAAATTTTCCCCAATTTTTTCTCTTTTTCTTTTTCCCTTTTTCTTCCTTTTTTCCTCCTCTTTTTGGCTGAACCGGTTTAGTCCGGTTCGGACTGCCGGTTCACCCCGGTTCGGCCGGTTCACCGCCGGTTCACCTCCTTTCCGGCCGGTTCTCCACCGGCTTCCACCTCCAATCGCTCCACTGGGTCGTCCGCATCTCAGATCTGGGATCCAAGGCCACCGGAAAGTCGCCGGTCCGGCCGTTCGCCTCCTCCGTCGGTACCCACTTTCCTCTCTTGCTGTTTTCGGCGCCGTCCGCCGATTTCGGAGGTCGATCCAGCCGCCGTTCAGCCGGTCTCCGTGTGGGCTACCTTCGACTGTCGGTGGTCGGGCCTAAATCGGCGTCGACCACCGGATTTTTCTTCTCCCCCCTCGATCTCGGTTTTTTGCTCTGTCCGCCGCCTATCGCCACCGTTCGGGCCTCCATGGGGCCGGTAGCGGGTCGGCCCTCGTCGGGCTTGCCTTCGCCGGCCTCGCCTGGTCGCCTGGCCGCCGGCAGCTCCTCGGTCGGCTGCTCCGTTTTTTCCTTTCGCGTTTTCGCGAATTCTGCCTCTTTTTTTTTTTTTAACAATTTGTTTTTATTTATTTATTTTTATACTAATCATTAAAATATATTAAAATACCCAAAATATCACTTAAAATTATAATTTTATTCTAATTTAATTAATTTAATTTTATTTAATTTATTTATTAAATTTTAACCTCTTTTTCGAGTATAATTTCTCCGTATTTTTGGGATATTGTCCCGGGTGACTTTTCGGTATATTTTTCGATTATTTTCGGGATTATTTTTCTGAACTAAAAATCCCGATTAATTCTCATAAATTAATATCTTGATCAATTTAACCCAAAATAAATTTATTTCACCTTTATTGACCAAGATTTCTTAAATCCATGTTTTTAATTAATTTTTCTCATCGAATTTACTCTGGCTTTCGGTCTTTTGACCGTTTTGCCCTCACACGTGCTCGGGATTAAGTTAACCCAACTTCCTTCATACTTTCTCCATCTTTTCTTATTTAATTTTCGTATTTTAATTAAATTCGAGTCTTACAACTCTCCCCCACTTAAGGAATTTGGTCCTCCAAATTAGAACCAAGTCATATGAGTCCATATACAACTCCGGGTACATCGATCGTATCATACTCTTAAATTCTTATGTGACCTTCTCCGGAGTGTATTACTACCAAAGGACTTTAATTAGGGAGATTATCTTAAACCCCAATACTTTCTCTTTCCTGTTTAATGCCCGAATCAACTTCTTCAATATACTTATATTGCACTGAGTTGAACTGTTGGATCTCATATCCTATCACCTATGCTGGATCTGGATAGTATTCCCAAAGCATCAAAAGTGGGACACATTGTGGGTGCCTGCTTATTCAAGTGGAAATGTCACCTACAGGTCTTATCTCCCACTTGTCCAATCTCTCAAAATATTCCATCCAGCGTAACTTAATTTACCTTCTTCCAAAAGTTCGCTATGTCATTATTCTCTTAGGACGAGTAACTTTCAATCATACTAATTTACCAAGGGTGAATTCCAATACTTATCTATCTGCTCTGAGGTGTTCTTAATCTCTCATCCTTAACTAAACATCCTCAGAGACTTATTATCCAAAGTCGAAAATAATTTTTACCTGTCACCCACTTTTTCTTATCCAATTTGGGGAACAACCCCTACAGCCATACACTCATATCTTGTTATCCCGATACTCAATTGCCAATTGTCGTTATTGGCGACTTCAATTAGAAATCAACTGATCATTCCAGGAGCTTATAAAATCAAAGGCACACGCTTTCATTGGATCCTCCAGAACTTATACAGTCCTCTCTGATTGACCATCTATCTGAGGATGGAAAGCTGTGCTAATACTCAGTCGGGTTCCCATAGCTTCCTCAAAATATCCTCAGAGGTGGGAAGTGAAGCGGGAATCCCTATATGATATCATGCTCACTGGAACGTTACTTAATGTTCCACAATCTTCCTTACACCTGAATCCTCATACACACTTTGAGTATTTAGGGAGTTCATAACCAGAAGGTGGGTGGACTTAGTCACTCTATCGACTATCATGCAAATAGTCTCCTGATTTATCCGGGTCCTCTATAACCCATCACGATATTCATGGAGACTTGCCCTTGTTTTTTCGTGCCGTGTCAATATAGGTAGGTGCTGCAATAACTCTGCAGACTTTTAATACTCTACCTTATTCTGCTGACATACTAGGCACTTTTTCACAACCTCTACAATATCTCCTTTCATATCTGACCACCAATACCCTTTTCGAGATTTTAATATATTCTTTACTTTCTGTATGCACCGTATATCCCGAAGAGTGAGCTTCTGACAACATTACTATCTCATCAACTATGGTCCTGGGGAGCACTTATACTGTCTCTGAACCTCTCTGTAAATCATTAACATACTCTGTGAACTCTGTCACTGTACCCTTCTGAATCAGACCCAAACTATCGACATCCTGTCGATCATCATGCTAAGCCTGGTAAATCCGAGCACTCTCATCCGGTTCTAATCATCAGGCTAGCTGTCACACAATCACTGTCATCATCAGAAGGGATCACATCAATATTGAGGTTCACAATTGCTCTAGCAGCTCACGCTCCCTGACCATCATGTGTGGTACCATCCCGAGGCTCTTTCTACTCAAAGCATCAGCCTTTCCTGGGTGGTACAATTTTCACAAATCAAAACCTCTCAGAAGCTCTAACCCACTATGTATTCTCATGTTCGCCTCTTTCTGTGAAAACAGATACTCGGGCTTTATGATCAGTGCATATCCATAATTTCTCACCTTGTACCTAATAGTACCATATCCTTGGTACAAATACTGTTGCCAACTTAAATCATGGGTCAGATAGTTTATTTCATGATCAAGGAGTTGTCTGACTCCAAAATTGACTATCTTCCCATTATACATCAATACACAGCTCATTCATTATTTCGAGGTATTCATACTCACTGAGAACCTCTTGAGCTGTTGGGTATGGTGAAATTAATCACGGTGGTCAGTTCATACTTCATCACGTCAAATTCACGTCACAACAATAATCTTATTTATCATCTCTTTCTGAGACCACGTTTCTTAGTTAAACGTGTCAACAAGGTAAATCCTTTTAGAACTTGCAGCAACCCATTGCAAAAGCAATTTCCCCAATTGTTGCTTATAAATCGCCCTAGACTTTAACTACACCCAATATATCATCGATAATGATGATTACAACTCGATCTAAACCTTAACTTATTTACACATAAGCGTATAAGATCCTTCTCAACCGCTTACGTTTTCAGGTACTAACCTGCGTCATTTCCTTTTCTTTATCTTAACGGCTCTTATTAAATTTTAATATGTTAACCTTTATAATTTGCCGAATTTTAATATTCTTATCGTCTTAGTAAAGGTATCCTAATGCTAAAGGTATTTATTACGACGATCGATTTCCCGTTATAGGTTATACATATATATATATATCTAGACGCTGTCAAGTCTTTAGGCGAGGAGGTATTTTGAAATACCTTTATTAACCTTTAGACTTAACCACAACTACGTTATATCTCAGTCTATGTGGTTACAATTTATATTCGTTACTAATTGCTTAACCTCAATTACTTCGCATATTAAGGGTATTCCCTTACTTAGCATATATCTCTTACTCCATTACATCTTATATTTATAATCAAGCATATCTTATCTCGAAGATTATCTGTTTAGTGTATCTATTATAACGAAGCTCTTGTCATTATTCATTCAGTGAGTACAATCTTTTACTCCTATAATTTTCAACTGTTGCACCCCTGTTTTTAACTTAAAGTCTCAATATCCCTATTCCGTTTATTAATCCTCCTCTATTGGGATACTCATTTATCTGTATTGCGCCCAATGATGTAGGCATTCATGCCTTTTACTCACTTATATGCGAATGAAGGCGGTATGAATAAATATGTGGCACCAGGATCAATAAACATATGTACTTTATTATTCATAACAAGTGTGGTATCTCACACCACATCCATGAAACATCAATAGTGTCCTGGTCCAAGACATCCTCTCGCCTTCGTCCAACAACCTACTTTCCTTTTTCTTTTCGGCTAGGGCCTCTCTTTTTGTTGCGGCTATACCAACGAAGTTGTTCTGTCTCTTTACCTTTTCTGTGGGGCGATCTCGTTCAATTTTTGCAATCAAATCAATGGTCCGTCATACCACATTTAACGGCCATTTTCCATCAATACATTGATATAGACCCTCTTTCTGTGGTATCCACCACACATCCCGCACTGCTTACAGTGATCACACTGCTACTCTGCTTCGTAGCAGGTCGGGGTCCTCCAATCACAATGCCCCTCAAGAGTGCCAAAATTAGTTGCACTGAGGCCTTACCAATTATCTTACTCAATGACTCATCGAATCAGATCTTTTTACCAATTACCATTTTTCCATTTTATCATCTTTGTCATTTCTCGATTCTCCTTTCTGTCTCTATTTTAGCCCTTACTACCTTTTCCAATCTTAGAGATGTGCAATTCATATCCTTATTTACCCAACTGTAAATCTGTGCACTGCCTCGGTATAGGCAATATCTCACGGGCCAATTAGACTCAAATTGAAAAGTTGAGCCTTTTCATGAACTTTTAGACATCTCGACTGTCACTTTTCATGTGTCGAGGTAATATCTGCCAAGAATATAACTGGGTTTCATACTCATAATCAATTTAGTATTCCTGGGCAGTGTAAGAAATTTTTCCTTGAAATTTCCTTTAAATCATGTCCGGGATATCCTGTCACCGGAACATATCTAAGATATTTCTCATCTCAACTCTTAAGATGGGTCGAGCGGGTTTCCACCAATGCTCCGCTGCGCCCTCTGATCTCATACATAATCCGAGCAATTAGCTCCTCAAAATAATCTTCACACTCCGCTCCAATCTCGCGAAGTGTGTCTCAATACCATCCGATCACTCTGTCGGACTCTGTGGGGCATACTCAACATTAGCCTCCATTTCAATTTCATCATGATTCTCATAGTCAAACTCAGCACGACTTAGCAGATTCAGGTCTACCTCTACGACCTCTGCCTCGTGCACTATCTCATCTAACGCGACTCATATTAAGCATTCCTGCATTCTCAACCATTTCTTAGTCAAGCCCATCTCAATATACACTATTGTATCAACTAAGCACAGTAACACGGGGATGTAATTTCCTAATTACTGACACTGACACACATCAGACCAATTGTGCTCTGATACCACCTTTATATGTCACGACCCAAACTACCCAAAAATCAGAGTTAATTTTTCGCATTTTATTATTTTCTTAAATTCTTACCTGTCCTCGAATCGTGACCAACACTCTACTAAAAATTGGGCTGTGCGTCAATGCCAGTCCCACCATTCAATTACCATCTAACTTATTTATTCTCCAGTCATTTATAATTGTTTATATTATTTATATATCCCCTAAAGTTACTTACAAATATGTTACTGTGCTATGCTTGTGTAGATACAATAAGTACAAGTGTATATACCTTATGTCGATGGGTAGCAGCGGATATCCGGAATGCAGTACTGAGTCGTCGCGACTTCAACTGGAGATTATCTGTGGGAGAAAATGAAAGGGGTGAGCACATCAAGCTCAGTAAGGCAATCCTACGAACAAGTAGGTAACCATACTACCTACATGAACGTGGTGCCATGCATAAACCACCCTTTCTCCACACATTTTAAAACAAATGATATGCGTCATGATGTTATGTAAATCAAGTTGCACGGAAAATTCAACATGCAATTCATTTTAAATCATTTCTTTCCCATTTAAAATTTCACAATGAAGTCAGGACTCGACCCCTCCTTCGGGTGATCCTGACTCACACAAAACCATGGAAATTGAGTCTCTCAAAAGCATCGATATCGAAAACATACGTATATATATATATACAAGATACGAGACTAGGCAATATTGTATATCGGTAATAACCAGGACTGGCCAATATGTCCTCGTGAGTCCCTCTAGCTTCACGGATCCCAGTGTGCGAGGTCTCACCCTGATCGGGAACTGCCCGGGAGGTGGGTCAATCCAACCCGTCAGTCTTATCCGATCTCACGCATCCGAAGATGCCGTATCCGAAGATACCCCGTATCACAAAGATACCGTATCACAAAGATACCCCGTATCACAAAGATACCGTATCCGAAGATACCCTGTATCACAAAGATACCGTATCCAAAGATACCCCACGGTACATCGTACTCCATGCTACTTGCACGGTACATCGTACTCCATGGACCCATATCACTCTAGGTACTCCAGCCCAAATGGCCTGCTTCCCACAGAGGTTTTTATAACTCAATACTCGTTGCCATGTCTCAAAACGCACGTGCGAGCCTATTAAATCGGTGACACACAGTCTACCCGATGTTCCAAGCACGGCTCATCGTATGTTCTCATAAAAATCAGTGCGGGCGATGCTCAGCACTCTCATCAAATCAAGTAAACTTGGCAGAGCCCGCTTTACATCTCCATAAGGCCGCCAACCTCATCCCTCACTCTCACCCTACTTAAGAGGTCTTTTGAGCCTGTTGGGCCTTTTGGCTGACTCCAAGGGCAGACAGCGCTACTCCATAAATTCAGTAAAACTAGTGCGAGCTATGCTCAGCACTCTGTATATAAATTGTATGAAAATCTTATAAAATCTGGTGCGAGTTAGACTCTAGCACCGTGTCACGCAAAAGCATGTGAAATCTGGTGCGAGTTATACTCTAGCACCTATGCATGTAAAACTCTAGTGCGAGCTCTCGCTCCAGCACTAATGCATGCATCACACAAATCAAACATCGTGCGAGCTGAGCTCTAGCACGTCACATGTAAATAAAAACATGTAGGCGGCTCGGTTATTTCCAAATAGTTTTCACAGAAATCACAACAATTAAGATATGCAATGCTATGCATTTTTCTTTAAAAGTGAGCCAGCCTACTCATGCATGCGTTGAAATACCTCCAGAACGAGCAGGAACCTCTTGTCCTTGCTCCTCCCAATTTTTTCCTAAATTTTTAGATTCTACCCTTAACAAGGGTATTTTAGTAATTTTGCCCATTCGGGGCACTAAAATTGTTCTTCGACCTCTAGACCCTTCAGTTAATTTTAAAGGACTGCGTATGAATTTAAAATTGCGTAAAGTTACCTCTAGCAGTCCGCAGAATTCCCTTACCTTATTTTCCTGTCGAGTCTGACCTTTTCTTTCCCAATGTTGTCTCGTCGCGCAGTCCGTTATGCTCCCAATCAAATGCCCGGAACTGCGTATTAATATTCCTCAGGTCAGATATTATGCAATTTAATCGTATTTAATCTTTTCTGGGCTTAATTTAAATCGTTGGGCCCATTTACTCCTATTGGGCCCGATTGTACCTTAATGGGCCTTAATCGGCCTTAAGCCCGTTTACCACTTAATTTTCACTTTATCGAGGCCTATTGGGCTCATTGGGCCCACCAATAATTTATCAGGCCTCGTTCTAATTCTCGAATAGCTAAATTCACTATTTACGACAATTATCTAAATTTCCATAATTTAATTCAATTTATGCGGAATTTAAATCAATATCACGCATAACGAGGTAATTGTCGTAAATAAGGGTCACTTACCCGAGACTCCATGCTAGTACGAAATTCGAGGCTGTCTCGAGCCCTCAGTGGATGCCAATCGTCGAGCTACACAATTAATTACATTTTCGGGTAAACTTTTCGATCGAAATTTAATTAAATAAAATATTTCAAATTTAAATCGGGTCAATTTGACCGCTTATCGACTTACCCGAAGCTCGATTGCATCACCGGAATTTTCCCCAATTTTTTCTCTTTTTCTTTTTCCCTTTTTCTTCCTTTTTTCCTCCTCTTTTTGGCTGAACCGGTTCAGTCCGGTTCGGACCGGTTTAGACCGCCGGTTCACCCCGGTTCGGCCGGTTCACCGCCGGTTCACCTCCTTTCCGGCCGGTTCTCCGCCGGCTTCCACCCTCAATCGCTCCGCTGGGTCGTCCGCATCTCAGATCTGGGCTCGGCTTCGCCAAAGGCCACCGGAAAGTCGCCGGTCCGGCCGTTCTCCTCCTTCGTCGGTACCCACTTTCCTCTCTTGCTGTTTCCGGCGTCGTCCGCCGATTTCGGAGGTCGATCCAGCCGCCGTTCAGCCGGTCTCCGCGTGGGCTACCTTCGACTGTCGGTGGTCGGGCCTAAATCGGCGCCGACCACCGGATTTTTCTTCTCCCCCCTCGATCTCGGTTTTCTGCTCTGTCCGCCGCCTATCGCCACCGTTCGGGCCTCCATGGGGCCGGTAGCGGGTCGGCCCTCGTCGGGCTTGCCTTCGCCGGCCTCGCCTGGTCGCCTGGCCGTCGGCAGCTCCTCGGTCGGCTGCTCCGTTTTTTCCTTTCGCGTTTTCGCGAATTCTGCCTCTTTTTTTTTTTTAACAATTTGTTTTTATTTATTTATTTTTATACTAATCATTAAAATATATTAAAATACCCAAAATATCACTTAAAATTATAATTTTATTCTAATTTAATTAATTTAATTTTATTTAATTTATTTATTAAATTTTAACCTCTTTTTCAGGTATAATTTCTCCGTATTTTTGGGATATTGTCCCGGGTGACTTTTCGGTATATTTTTCGATTATTTTCGGAATTATTTTTCTGAACTAAAAATCCCGATTAATTCCCATAAATTAATATCTTGATCAATTTAACCCAAAATAAATTTATTTCACCTTTATTGACCAAGATTTCTTAAATCCATGTTTTTAATTAATTTTTCTCATCGAATTTACTCCGGCTTTCGGTCTTTTGACCGTTTTGCCCTCACACGTGCTCGGGATTAAGTTAACCCAACTTCCTTCATACTTTCTCCATCTTTTCTTATTTAATTTTCGTATTTTAATTAAATTCGAGTCTTACAGTAACTCTCCCCACCAGCCTACGTCGTGTACGCGGCAGGTAGCGCCTACGGATCACTGCAAATAATCTGAGAGGTAGAGGGGTGAGCTTTCGGGAAAAAGCCCAGTAAGAAGATGTATTTAAAACGATCTTAGCAATTCAAATATGTAGAAAACATAATAGTACGTATAAAGATTACTTTCTGAAAACTAATATAAAGGACATTCAAAGATTAAGGAACATCAGAAACATCATGATTCAAAACGTAATTCTTTAAGTACATGAACTTAGCAGATATTACGTAAACTTTTCGTATAATCAGAATTTCAAAACGGGAATATATGTCAAATCACATAATATAAAATCACATTCTGAAAACAGAGTTTAATTTTCAAATAGAGACTACATCGGCCTATCTAATTATTATGCGGTAATAACCAAATCATCCTCCGTAGAGGGAATTCAGAACCCGAAGGTGAAATTCAGAACCTATGGCCACAGCGAGACTGTAGATGGAATCGAGGTCATAGAGCGTTTCAGAACCACAAGGGCGAAGTTCAGACGCCACACAGGCGAAGTTCAGATGCCACACAAGTGAAGTTGATGTAACGACCCTTGACCCTTGAAAATCGGGATAAATTTTTTTTTTTGAATTTAATTTACCACTTATTCCCTTATTCACTTAGGTTGTATTCCTGTGCAGTGTCAAAACACTTTTCCTAATTCTTTACTCGTAATTATAATTAATTTTCATACTTTAGCTTATATGGCCGATAGAAATTTCGGCAGCATAACAGCATATATATGAGCCTACCCACCTGCAATTCAGTTGTTTTTGGCAATCCTAGATATTCACAACTACCAAGCATGCTTTCCAACAATCCTAGATATCTACAACTATCAAGCATAGTTTCCCAATCCACTTTTGCAACTCAATATATCTATATCGATTAATACAATCATCTTATGACCTTATCCCAAGAATTTTATTCTTTACATCATTTCCTTACAAATTACATCCCAACGAATATTTCTATTATATGTGTCTGTGTGTACAGATATGTCTGGTATAGGAATGTAAATGTATACCTTTCTGCGTGTACAAAAAGTAGCCTATGGTAGCTCTTCCCACGAGTCTACATCGTATACGCGGCAGGTAACGTCTATAGATACACTGCAAATGATCTGGAGGTAGAGGGGTGAGCTTTTGGGGAAAAGCCTAGTAAGATAATATTCTTAAAGCAGTTCTGATATATAAAAGCATTTGAAGTTGTTCATAGAACGAAACTTAATGCAATACATAAACTTCCATTTCATGCGTAATCGTCATAAAGCATGCGTGTCTTTAAAACAAATCACATACTTAACCGTTTTGCAACTTTTCATAAACCTTTCATGAACATTTCGTAAACATTTCATGAATATTTCATAGTCATTTTGTAAACATTTCATGCATATTTTATAATCATTTCGTAAACATTTCATGAATATTTCATAATCATTTCATAAACATTTCATGAATAATTCATAATCATTTTGTAAACATTTCATGAATAATTCATAATCATTTCGTAAACATTTCATGAATATTTTGAATCATGAAAACACATATTCATTCATCATAGTCGATTTTCATAATCAAATCGAGGAGACTAGGCTATAACTAAGTCATGCGATACGTGTCATTCTCCGTGGAGAGTCATCATACCTATGGCCATGGTAAGGGGGGCTGTAGACTGGATCAGGTTCGTACAACAATAATAATTATAAACATG
Organism: Firmiana major; assembly: GCA_033439115.1. Lineage (NCBI taxonomy): Eukaryota > Viridiplantae > Streptophyta > Magnoliopsida > Malvales > Malvaceae > Firmiana > Firmiana major. The sequence goes on from CM065897.1 coordinate 50,331,983, forward strand.
GGTAGTATCTTCTTATTTCTTATCATATACTAGCACATAGCTAGGGCATAGGCACCTGTGGCACTCACCGTGCGGGGAACATTCATCCGTACTGCGCGGGCACGAGATACTACCAAAACATCATCGTAAACCACTGGTAGCACGACATCTTCCACAAAGGTTGAGTCAAGTGCTAAAGGGACCAACGTACTGGCACCTCAAGTGGTGCAGCCGGAACACCACAAGACGTAACCATGCATGAAGCCTATAGTCTCAAAACAGAGTTTCAAAATCTTTCTTAGGTTTCATAACACATAAACTCATATCGAGTAATAAAATCAAATTCCTTGAAATCTGAAACTCTTTCATAAAACAGAAAGACTGTGTGACACTTTGTTCCCGTAGGACTCAAGAGGTGGCCCCCACAATCCCCTTTCGAAAACAAATTTCTTTTCTTAAATACTTTTGAAATTGTCGAAAGTTTCTTTAACAATATGGATATAAAAATATAAATAAATGTAAAACATCCATACACTTTATACCTTAGGAAATTCATTTCACAACATGAAAAATACTCGGGGAACATTTCGACAATTTAAAACATGCTTCGCAAGTATGAAAGCAATGATAAATCATTTCAAATCATATGCTCTTTCATAAGATCATTTATCGGTGAAACAAATATGCATTATCAGAACTAAGTTAAATAATACCCCTTACCTCGATTTATCGGGTATCTCGAATTTCGAACGGTGACGCCTCCTAGTACCTCATTTAAGTCCTTCTACAATGACTTACACCGAAAACGTATACTTAGCACCCTATTCATGCGAATTGCGTTAAAATCGTAACCTATCGTTACCACTGCATGTGTACGTATTATTGTATACACCTAGGTCAACACGCACATTTATATTTTTTTCTCTTACCACATTATTTTGTACGTACAAATATTGACATACACCTTATTATATACATCTACATGTATATACTCATGAATATATATATATATATATATATATATATATATATATATACTCATATATATATATATATATATATTATTTGTCTTCATTTTTCTCTATCTCATACATATACATTCTATGTATGTACATATACTAGCACACACTCATCTTATATATCCCCACATGTATATGCACCTAAATATATATATATATATATATATATATATATATATATATATATATATATATATATATATATATATACACTCCTATATATATATTATCATTGTTTTCCCATTTTTCCTTATCAAATATACATACATATTCTTTTTAGGTACATATACTAGCATATCCATTCATTTTATATACCTACATGTATATACCCAAATATATATGTATATATATATATATATATATTCACATGAATACATATATATATATATATATATATATATATATATATATATATACACTCCTATATATATATATTATCATTGTTTTCCCATTTTTCCTTATCAAATATACATACATATTCTTTTTAGGTACATATACTAGCATATCCATTCATTTTATATACCTACATGTATATACCCAAATATATATGTATATATATATATATATATTCACATGAATACATATATATATATATATTATTACTTGTTCCCATTAATCATCATCACACACATATATATATATATTTACATATATATATTTGTCTATTTCACATCTCTCCCATTTTTATTTTTATTTCACATCTAACTTAATTCACCTTATCATACTTATACACCATCACATATATATACATGTAAAATTAAATATACATATATACATATAGATTTCTTTTTTTACCTCTTTTCCCTTCATTTTTATTTTCGCCCACCTTAATAAACACCAAGCCTATATCTCAAGCATGTATACATATATATTCATACATGTATATATGTACATTAAATTTACCTTTTTTCCCTCTTTTTTTTCTCTTCCAATCTACACTAACATGCTTATGTACACTACCACCTATGTATACATGTATATTAACAAGAAAATACATATATACATAAATATCTTACCTTTCCTATTTTTTTCTTTCTTTCCCCTTTTTTTTCTTTTCGTTTCTCCCTTTCTTTTCTCCTTTCTCGGTTCCAGCTGCTCTTCCTCTTTATACCTCTCGGTTCCAATGCTTCACCCTCTGTTTCGTCTCATCTCAGCCTTACCTCCTTCTTCTACCGTTTCTAGCACCAACTCGCACTGTTCTGCTACCTCTTCAGCCTCTGTTTTGGTTTCAAATTCCCCTCTCGTGTTGCCTTCGGTCTCCCTCAATTCTCGGTTCCCAACTTCATTCTTCTCCTGTTACTATCCACCTCCTGGCTGCTCTTGCTTCAATCCACTCGATTCTATTTTTGCCCTTGTTCCCAGTAGCTCCCTCACCCACGGGTTAGAACACAACCAACATTAGATAGCCCCTAAACCTCCCTCGGTTTCAGCTCTCCCGATCAGCCCTCAACCTCAGTCTGCTCCAGTTTTAGCCTATCTCGATTCCAGTTCCATTTCCAGGTTCATTTTCCAGCCCTTTCCCCTTCTTCTTCTCCTCCCTTCCTTTCCTTTTTCTTCTCCTCTTTTCCTCGGCCAACAGCCCTTCTATTTTCTTTTCTTCCTTTCTTTCTTCCTCCCTCGGCTGGAGAGCTCCCCTTTTCTTTCTTTCATTTCTCTCTCGGCAGGATTGGCTCCTTCTCCTCTCCTTTCCCTTCTCTTCTCCTCTCCTTTCCCTTCTCTTCTTTCTCTTCCTTTCTCTTCCTTCTCCTTCTTCTCCAGCTGACCGAGCTCTTCCTTCTCTTCTCCTCTCCTGTTTCCCGCCCACTCTCCTCTGTTTTCTTTATTCTTTTCTTTTAATTTGAAACCATGGCAGATGGAATTGGCTTTTCTAAGCCAATTTCGTACATGTTATTTTATATATATTGTATTAATATATATATTATATTAATATATATATATATTATATTAATATATATATATACATTACTTGTTTATTGTATTAATTTGTATCATTATTTTGTTTGTTTTGTATGGTTCCCATTTCATTTTTTTTAATTGTCTTATGCTTTATTTGTTTATTTGTTTAATACTATATATATTAAATTCTATACACTAAATAATATATATATGCCATATATATTATTATTCTTTTATTTAAATGTCTAGTATATATGTATATATATATACATATTCACCTATCTGTATATCTACATATATACATTTTCTTGTATAATTTGTCCAAAGACATAATATCATGCCTCCCATGAAATTTTCCTTATTCCGAAAATGAAATAGTATCGGGATTCCATCATTCTTCATAAATTCTTGATACAAGTGTTTACATCAACAATTTCCAATTAACAAATTAAAATTTTCTAATCCCTCCATACTTGCATTCGCCTTATTACTTTTTGTATCTTCGGGTTCCCGGTCATTCACGGGCTTCTCGGTTCCTATAGTCCTCGAGCCTTACAATGAATATTCACACTTCCATTAATATATATTATTTCTATTTTTATATAATTTAATTGAGCGTAGGAAATTTGTGGGGTTTACATTCTCCCTACCTTAAAAGAATTTTATCCTCCAAATTCATTCGGGTCTATCTGTCTATGATCACCTAAATTGTATCATGCCCCTTTCGGGTCCTTGGAAATCCCATTATGAAATCCATAGTAATGTGTACTCATTCCCAAGTAGGCACTGGAAAAATCTTAAGTAACCCCGCTGGTCTTTGGTGTTCGATCTTAATACGTTGGCAAATCAAATACTCGACCACCAAACTCAACTACATTTCTTTTCATATCGACCCACCAATATACCTTTCGTAAACCATGGTACATCTTAGTGCTTCCCGGGTGCATGGTGTACTGAGAACAATAAAACTCCTTTAAGATCCTTTGCCGTAGGACATCATCGTTTGAGACACCAAACTTATCACACTTTCACATTTATCCTTAATGAGAACTTATTCTTAATTTATATCATTTGATCTAAATCACTGCACATACCAGAGATATTCGTACCTTGTATACCTCTCTTATTCTAATATGACTCGTATATTCAAGATTTATCTCATTTCAAAGCTTGTCTCATTTCGTACATCCACTATAGCAAAATTCCTTCCTTATTCCAATTAACTCTCACATTCAAAACATAAAAAATATAGAAATTACAATCCTTAGATTCAATACGTAATCCATATTCTAAAGTTTCCTTATCTCTTAAACTCTGAATCTTCGTAATAGTTTGGATCTTTCCCATTATCATGTAACCTCTGTTTGGGAAATCCTACTTACACCCATTCTTAATACACTGTGACCCAAGATACTCCGAGTCTCCTTAAAATTTTACACTAATACACTCCAAAGTGGGTCACTCGGTTCGAAAATCTCCCATTCATATAGTTCTTATAATCACTCTCTCAACATTTCTAATCCAAGCAAGTCACTCAGTACAGTGGTTTGAGTAATTAATTCGATACCACCTGCTAAATCAATTCTAAAACTTCTCCTTTTAGTTTAGGGGTAACTTGATGAATCATTTGATCATGTGTCAGAAAACTTTTCCTGTTTACAGGGATGTTTCTATACTCTGAACATGCCCTATCTTTATCAATCATGTAAGCAGTGTGATCTTTAGAGTCTTATTCATACCGTCAGTTCCGTGATTCGTTCTTCCAGTATAGTGACTACGTCCTTTCATTATCACTATTTCCTTTGTAGATCTCTTCTCCGTCATTCTCTTTATCTTTCCCTTTCTTAATGACTTTAGAAGTATACAATTCATATCATCATAATCGCATCTTACGCTCTGTTTCCTCAAAGTAATTTCAAATGGAGTCATCTTAGCTTGACTAAATATCTCAATATCTCCTATGGTTTCTGAACTTCCTTTATCTAACAGTTCTTGCAACTCCTTTTTCAATTCATAAAGATCCATAAAGTTCATTCGACAAAGAGGCTTCGAGATTGGCTGTGTCTCTAGTACCAAATCTATAGTGATTCCAACTCTCTCCAGTGGTAAGCCCCGGTAGTTCCTCAGGACACATCCGAAAACTTGCATACCACTAGTGTCGGAGATGAATGCAATATAACTTTCACATCAACACGTTCATCAAAACTTTCATCATAAGCAAGGTCATAAAATTTATTCCTTAACTGTAAAACATACATTAAACTTACTAGGTAAGGAGAAGGTTACAGTCTTAGAGTAGCAGTCTAAACTTATATGGTTGGTGGCTAGCCAATCCATACCCAAAATTACATCAAAGCCATACATGCTCAACAAAATTAGATCTGCTAATATGATCCTATCTCCTACCTTGATTTCATAATTCCTACATACCACATTGATCCTAGGTAAAGATCCTTCCATGAGTGACAGGCTTCTTGCCTTTCTCTGCCGCAGTAGCCCGTCTTTGTGGGACTTGTCTCTGGGGAGCTTGCCTCTCAGGTTGTCATGGTGGCTCTGGGGGCTGTGGAAACTTATTCAGTGGGCAATCCTTAATCATGTGCCCCTTCTGTCCACACCTAAAGCAGTTCCTTATGGCCTTGTAACAAATACCTTCATGGGGTTTACCGTACTTCTTACATAACTTCCCATGTTGCTGCGGACCTCTAGTAGTCTGTGGAGCAGGTACAGGAACTGTGGGCCTATCAATCCTAGCCTGAGACTCATCTATCCTCTGTCTCTTAGGTTGGCCCCTCTGAAAGTCCTATCTCACAGACTCTGTTCGCTTACTCTTATCCCTGTTCTTTCTTTTAAATGTTGGAGGCTTTATTTTTGGGAAATTTCTCATTCTACCGATATCCCTCTCCTCTCTTTGGGCCTGTACAGGAGGCTGAGGCGCCATAGGTACTGGAGGAACTTGTAGAGGAGGAGGTGGTGATGCTTGTGGAGGAATCGACACCGGAGTAGGAAATGGTGTCGTGCCAACTGAATCGGAAACGTTTGCCCCTAGATGTTATGCAATCATGGCAGTTATTGACTCCAAACCTCGCTCGAGGCATTACTCCAACCGCTGCTCGAACTGAGCCATACTAGTACGAAGACTCTCTGGCTCGAGTGAAGGAGGTGGAGGTGGCTGAGCCTGCCTCCGAAGACGTCCACGTTTTCCACTCACATGCTAGTGATCTAATACCTGCGCGTAATTCCAAAGATCAAGTCTTACATTTATTAGGTATACATTACCTACTAACAGACAAGCACAAACATTGTGATGTAATTTAATCCTTATTTTTGACACTGACAGTACTAGACAACCTTCGCTCTGATACCACATAAACTGTAACAACCCTTGACCCTTGAAAATTGGGATAATTTTTTTTTAAAAATTTAATTTAGCACTTATTCCCTTATTCACTTAGGTTGTATTCCTGTGTAGTGTCAAGACACTTTTCCTAATTCTTTACTCGTAATTATAATTAGTTTTCATACTTTAGCTTATATGACCGATAGAAATTTTGGCAGCATAACAGCTTATATATGAGCCTACCCACCTGCAATTCAGTTGTTTTCGGCAATCCTAGATATCCACAACTACCAAGCATGCTTTCCAACAATCCTAGATATCTACAACTACCAAGCATACTTTCCCAAACCACTTTTGCAACTCAATATATTGATATCGATTAATACAATCATCTTACGACCTAATCCCAAGAATTTTATTCTTTACATCATTTCCTTACAAATTACATCCCAACGAATATTTCTATTATATGTGTCTGTGCATACAGATATGTCTGGTACAGGAATGTAAATGTATACCTTTCTGCGTGTACAAAAAGTAGCCTATGGTAGCTCTTCCCACGAGTCTACGTCATATACTTAGCAGGTAGCGTCTATAGATACACTGCAAATGATCTAGAGGTAGAGGGGTGAGCTTTTGGGGAAAAGTCCAGTAAGATAATATTCTTAAAGCAGTTATGATATATAAAAGCATTTGAAGTTGTTCATAGAACGAAACTTAATACAATACATAAACTTCCATTTCATGCATAATCGTCATAAAGCATGCGTGTCTTTAAAACAAATCACATACTTAACCGTTTTGCAACTTTTCATAAACCTTTCATGAACATTTCATAAATCATTTCGTAAACATTTCATGAATATTTCATAGTCATTTCGTAAACATTTGATGCATATTTCATAATCATTTCGTAAACATTTCATGAATATTTCATAATCATTTCGTGAACATTTCATGAATATTTCATAATCATTTCATAAACATTTCATGAATAATTCATAATCATTTCGTAAACATTTCATGAATATTTTGTAATCATGAAAACACATATTCATTCATCATAGTCGATTTTCATAATCAACTCGAGGAGACTAGGCTATAACTAAGTCATGCGATACGTGTCATTCTCCGTGGAGAGTCATCATACCTATGGCCATGGTAAGGGGGGCTGGGTAGTATCTTCTTATTTCTTATCATTTACTAGCACATAGCTAGGGCACGGGCACCTGTGGCACTCACAGTGCGGGGAACATTCATCCATGCTGCGCGAGCATGAGATACTACCAAAACATCATCGTAAACCACCAGTAGCACGACATCTTCCACAAAGGTTGAGTCAAGTGCTAAAGGGGCCAACATACCGGTACTCCAAATGGTGCAGCCGGAACACCACAAGAAGTAACCATGCATGAAGCCTACAGTCTCAAAACAGAGTTTCAAAATCTTTCTTGGGTTTCATAACCCATAAACTCATATCGAGTAATAAAATCGAATTCCTTGAAATCTGAAACTCTTTCATAAAACAAAAAGACTGTGTGGCACTTTGTTCCTGTAAGACCCGATTTTTATCGTAAGAGTAAAAGGGAATGAATAGAAATTTTTGAGTGCATTTAAAAATGCAAAAGGATTGAAATGGAATTCCCGAACACGTGCAAGGGTAAAACGGTCAAAAGATCGAAAGTCGGTATAAATTCGACAAAAATATTTAATTAAAAATATGGGATTGAGAAATCTTGATCAATAACGAAGAAATAATTAAATTTCGGGTTAAATTGATCAAGATATGAATTTATTGGAATAAACCGAAATTTTCATATCGAAAAATAATCCTGAAAATAATCAAAAAATATACCGAAAAGTCGAAATAAGACCAAAAAATTCATTTATTGATTAAATAAATTAAATATAATTTTTTAGATATTTTGACAAAAATAATAATATTTTAATTGAATAAAATAATAATAAAAATAAATTATAAATAATAAAATAATTAAAAAATAATAATAATAATTGAAATCTGAAAAAAAAAGGAACTCGCGTTTCGCGATTTCTGAAGGAGAAAAGAAACAGAAACGAAAGAAGCGGAAACAAGCCGAGACCGAGGAACCACCGGACGTGCCACCACCGGCGGGGCTGAGGGGCCGGCAAGGGCTGACGAAGATAGCCCGACCTATGGCGAACCATCAGCGGCGGTGACGCGCGCCGAAAACGGCGGAGAACGTCGAAAACAGAGGGAGTGGCCGCAGGGAAGAAACGTCGATCGGCGGCCATCGGCGTCGATTCGAGACAAACCGAGGCACGATTTTGGAAGCCCAGGCTATGGCGCACCGAACGGCGGTGGAATCGATCGGAGAACCGGTCGGACGGCGTCAAAACGACAAAATGGTGACTGAACCGATCGAATCGAAATTGGACCGAACCAGCGGTCTGAACCGGGTTGAACCGGACCGAACCGGTTCAGCCAAAAAGAAAAGAAAAAAAGGAAGAAAAAGGGAAAAAGAAAAAGAGTAAAAATTAGAGAAAATTCTAGTGATGCAATCGAGCTTCGGGTAAGTCGGTAAGCGGTCGAATTGACCGGTTCAATTTTTAGAATATTTAATTTGATAAATAATCGACTGAAAGTTTACCCGAAAATATATCTAATTGTGTAGCTCGACGATTGGCATCAACTGAGAGCTCGAGACAGCCTCGATTTGTGTACGATCATGGAATCTCGGGTAAGTAACCCTTATTTACGACAATTTTGCATCGTTATGCATGTTGATGAATTACAGATTTAATTTTCGCATAAATGAATTAAATTTTGGAAATTTGAATAAATTGTCGTAAATACTAAATAAAGCTATTCAAGAATTTAGAACGAGGGTAAATAAATACTGTTGGGCCCAATGAGCCCAATAGACCTCGATAAAGTGTGGTAAACGGGCTTAAGGCCGATTAAGGCCTATTATGGTATAATTGGACCCAATATGGGTAAACGGGCCCAATGATTTAAATTAAGCCCATAAAATATGAAATACAATTTAATTGTATTGTAATTGACCTGATGAATGTGTATCCGCAGTTTCGAAGATTGGATTCGGAGCAAATCGGACTGCGTGACAAGTCATCAGTGGAAAGGTCAGACTGTACAGAAAAACGAGGTAAGGGAATTGTGTGAGTAGCTAGAGGTAGCTACGCGTATTTTAATAGCTTTTCTGTACACTGATTATGTATGTATACACAGTTATTGTATAATGATCCTCAAAGTGGTTCAAATGATTTTAAGGATCGAAATAGGTGAAAAGACTATTTTACCCCTATTGAGGGAAGTTCACATAAGGATGGTGAAAGCATGACATGCATGAAATGCATGATTTAAGGACTTTTATGATTAAGGAATTTTATTGGTTTTAATCAAAGCAAATCGATAGATTGGCCAGTAATTGCATGAATTTCACATGATAACATTACGTAAGTGTTATTTATATTTAAATGGAAATTTCTTTGGAAAATAGGCCAACTATCAAGTTTATATGGAAACAGATAGTGTCGACACGTAGTTCGCACTATATCTACATTTGTGAATGTGCATAAATGTGCTTGAGTGGTTGCTCGCACCGACTTGTATGACATCATATGCATGAAATGTGTTAGAGCATGGTGCTTGCACTGATTTTTATTCCTATGAAATGCATGAGAGCTGCTGGAGCCTAGCTCGTACTCTGTTTTAACATATTTTGACATGTTTTGATTTGTTTTGACGTGGTATGCATAAAATGGTGCTGGAGCGATTACTCGCACTAGTTTTAATGATTTGACATGCATGAGAGATGCTGAAACTCAGCTCGCATCCTGTTTTGATTTGATATTGCATAAAGCCGTGCTGGAGTGTAACTCGCACGAGATTTGATTTAATTATGTATAAAGCCGTGGTAGAGTATAACTCACACGAGATTTGATTTACTTGAGCATTCATTTGTGCTGGAGCGTTGCTCGCACAAAGTTTTATATTGTTTCCATAATTCATTTGAAAGTTATACTAGAGTTTTTCTCGTACGAGGTTTTCACTGAGTTTTATGTACATATCCATACTAGAGCATTACTCGTACGTGGATTTTACTTGAAATTATAATCAGTTTAAGTCGTACTGGAGCGCTACTTGTACGCAGATTTTACTGATTTGTATGAAACCGTGCTAGAGCTTCGCTCGCACGAGGTTTTCTGATATCATGAATATACATGGAGCCGTGCTAGAGCTTCGCTCGCACAGGGATTTATATTACATGCATATAGCCATGTTGGAGCCTCCTGTAGACTGTGTGTCACAGTGAGATGATATGCTCACACGTGCATACTGAGACAGAGATGATATGGGTGGATAAGACCTATTACAGGCACCCCTAACTAAGCTTGGGTTCACGGAGTATGTTGTACCGTGTATGTCACACGGAGTACGCTATACCGTGGGGATTGTTGGAGTAGAGTGGCATTAGCCACGAGGCAGCAAGCCTTGCCCTTGCAATCCTGGTGTGTCACGACCCAAAACTTCCCGAAAGTCTGAGTAAATTTTTTTTTCTGTTTTATTATTTCATACTTACCTCAGATCGTGACCAACCATAACCAATAATTGGGCTGTATGTCAGTACCCATATCATATCCATACATTTACAATTAGTGCACATTTTAATTTAAATAAAGTTCATATATTTTGCACTAAACGTTTTTTTCCATTTCATTACATATTTATACCCACTCTATACATCCCAGTGTCATACAAAATATAGTACTGTGCTCATGTTATTTAGATACAAGAAACATATGTAATCGTGTATATACCTCAAAAGATAGGCAGCAGTGGACAACTAGAATGCCGTATCCAGTCGCCTCCCAATCTACTGGAAGAAATCTGTGTGAGAAAATGAAAGGGGTGAGCACATCAAGCTCAGTAAGGCAATTCTACGAACAAGTAGATAACAATACAACCTACATGAACGTAGTGCCATGCATAAACCACCCCTTCTCCACACATTTCCAAAACAGATGCTATGTTATGATGTCATGTAAAATAACACACATGTAATCCCAAAAAGCATGAAAACTTAACATGTATATCTTTCAAATCATTTATTTCTCGTTAAAATTTCGTAATAAGATCAGGACTCAACCCTTCCCTCGGGTAGCCCTGACTCACACAAAATCCACAAAATTATGTTTCTCGAAAACATCAATATCAGAAAACGTAAATATACGGGATACGAGACTAGGCAATATCTGTATATCGGTAAGAACTAGGACTATGGCCATGTGTCCCCAGGAGTCCCTCTGCTACACGGATTCTAGTGTGCGGGATCTCACTATGATTGGGAATCGCCCGGGAGGTGGGTCACTCCATCCCGTCGGTCTTATCCGACCCTCTGTATCCGTAGATGCCACACGTATCCGAAGATACCACGCATCCGAAGATGCCACACGTATCCGAAGATACCACGCATCCGGAGATGCCACACGTATCCAAAGATACCACGCATCCGAAGACACGTATCCGAAGATACCACGCATCCGAAGATGCCACACGTATCCGAAGATACCACGCATCCGAAGATGCCACACGTATCCGAAGATACCACGCATCCGAAGATGCCACACGGTACAGCGTACTCCATGGTACTTGCACGGTACAACGTACTCCGTGGACCCATGTCATATCTGCATACTCATGCCATGTCTCCAAGCGCACGTGCGAGCCTATTTAATCGGTGTGACACATAGTCACCCGCTGCTCCAAACACGGCTCATCGTATGATCTTAGAAAAATAGTGCGAGCAGTGCTCCAGCACTCTCATAAAATCAAGTAAAACTAGTGCGAGCTAAGCTCTAGCACTCTGTCACGAAAATCATATATATAAAAATATGGTGCGAGCTAGACTCCAGCACCGTGTCATGAAAATCATGTAAACCTCTAGTGGGAGCTCTCGCTCCAGCACTAATGAAAGCATTGCACAAATCAAAACTCATGCGTGCTGAGCTCTAGCACGTCACATTTCTGAAAAGTCACGTAGGCGGCTACATTTCTCAAATCGATTTCAACGAAAATCAACACTTGTTGAAGATATGAAATGTTGTGCAATTTCATTTAAAAGTTAGCCGACCTACTTATGCATGTACCAAAATACTTCAAAAACGAGCAGGAACCCTTTGTTCTTGTTCCTTACACTTTTTCCTAAAATTTGGAATTTTACCCTTGATGAGGGTATTTTGGTAATTTGCCCATCCGGGGCCCTAAAATTTTTATCTCAAATCTAGACCCTTCGTACAATTTAAAAGATTGTAAATGGCGTCGAAAATTCGTAAAGCTATCTCTAGCAGTTCGTAAAATTCCCTTACCTGGAATCGCGCACAGACTTAACCTGTCTCGATGATGCCGAATCTTTCGGCCCAAATGCGCCCCAACCAAATGTACGTAACTGCATATAACCACACAGTTGAGGTCAATTCAATTATCTTGATCAGTATATCACATATACTGACCAACTTTAAAGTATTGGACCCTATCTACCTTATTGGGTCTCGGCCCATTTATATTTATTAATTCCCTTCTTCGGGCATACCGAGCTCATGCAGCTTACCAATAATTATCGGGCTTCGTTCCAACTCATTGGATAGCCCGTATGCCATTTATGGCAATTATATTACAACTCCGAAAAATATTCCTTTCTATGCGACATTAATCCATAATTCCGTAAAATAATTAAAACTCTGTATTTAAAGAACTCATATTGCCGAAATTAAAATGTACTTACCCGATACGATGCGGGGTACAAAAATCAGAGCTAAATCGACTCTCGTTCGGTCTTTGTCGAAAAGCTGCACAATTAGGTAAATCTGGATTATTTTCCATTAAATAAATTTATGAGATCTACCCGTGGGTCAATCTCGACCCCCGGTCAACTTACCCGAATCTCGAGTCGTCCCCGGTAAATTTCTTCCCTTTTTCCTTTCTTTTCTTTTCTTTTCTTTTCGTTTCCTCTCCTCTTTCCTTCCTTTTCCCTCCTTTTCCTTCCTTTTCCTTCCGGCCAAACGGTGCTGTTTTTGCCACTTTGCGGTCGTCGGCGTTTCCGGCGGTCTTGCCCGGCCAATACCGATCTTAAAAGAACCGGCTCCTCCCCCTGAAGATGTCGGTGGCTTCCGTTCAAGCCCAGTCACGTGGTTCGTTGGGAATCAGCCCGTTTCCTCTCGGCTTTTCCCTCGCTCTGATCGGCGTCCTCCGGCCACTACATTGCGCGTTTTCGGTGTCCTGAAGGTCGCCGGTCTCTCCTCTTGCACCTCGGCTGCTCGTTGGCGGTCAAGGGTCGCCGGTGCTCCCTCGGTGGTTTCGGGTTGCCTCACGGTTTCCTTCGATTTTCTGTTTCGGGTTTATCCCGATTTTTTTATTATTATTATTTATAAAGTATCTTATTATCATACTATTCATTAAAATATTCCACAATATTCCAAAATATCTACAACTTATATTATTTTATTCTAATTTAATTTATTTAATTTAAATTTATTTTATTAAATACATTTTCCTCCATTTTTCGATATTATTCCTTCGTATTTTCGAAATATTGTTCCAGGTAACTTTTCGATATTTTTAAAAATTTTGGATCTTGATCAATTGGACTCGAATTTGTATAATTTTCTCATTATTGATCAAGATGTCCTAAATCCTTATTTTTTAATTAAAATTTTCCTAACGCATTAATACCGGGTTTCGATATTTTGACCTTTTTACCCCTGCACTTGTTTCGGAACCAATTTAACTTGACTTTCCCTCATACATCCACCATCTTTTCTTATTTTAATTTCGTATTTTCAGTTAACTTCATTTTGATCATTTTTGTTTGACCTGTGGCCATTTCGGCTCGTATTTGATTACTTCCGGCGTTCACCGATATTCCATTTTATTCTTCTTTACAAATTTAATTCAGTCAATACTCTTCTTATGATTCGATGAATATATGGAAGTGTACATCACATGAATTATAAGGAATATAGCAACAAATACATACAAAGTGGGTCTTACATAATCTCCCCCACTAAAAGAATTTGGTCCTCCAAATTGGAACCAAATCAGTCTCTGAACAACTCCGAGTAATTCTCTTTCATCCGACTCTCTAACTGCCAAGTCGCTTCCTCCGAAGTGTGATGCTGCCACAATACTTTCACCAAAGGAATCGTCTTCGATCTCAATACCTTCTCCTTCCTATCCACAATCTGAATCAGTCTCTCAACATAGGACATACTCTCACTGAGCTCCAGTGGCTCGTATCTGATCACATGCGACGGATCCGGCTGATACTTCCGAAGCATGGAGACGTGGAAGACATTATGGACATTTGCTAGCTCTGGTGGCAACGCTAGCCTGTAAGCTCGATCTCCCACTCTCTCGAGTATCTCAAAAGGTCCTATGAAGCGAGGGCTTAGCTTCCCTCTCTTCCCGAATCTCATAATACCCTTGGAAGGAGAAACTTTCAAAAATACTGACTCCCCTGCTGTAAACTCCAACGGTCTACGTCTCCTGTCAGCATAACTCTTCTGTCGATTCTGAGCTGTCCTCAACCTCTCGCAAATCAACTGGACATCCTCAGAGGCCTGACGTATCAAATCAGGAGCAAATATCTACCTGTCACCAACCTCCTCCCATCCTACAGGAGATCGACATCTACGGCCATACAAGGCCTCATATGGTGCCATCCCGATACTCGAATGATAACTATTATTGTAGGCGAACTCCGCGAGTGGTAGGTGATCATCCCAAGAGCCTCTAAAATCAAGTACACAAGCTCTCAACATATCCTCGAGGGTCTGTATAGTCCTCTCTGACTGCCCATCTGTCTGAGGATGGAAAGTTGTACTAAATCTCAACTGGGTCCCTATAGCTTCCTGAAAGTGTTCCTAGAAACGGGAAGTGAAGCGAGAATCACTATCCGACACAATACTCACTGGGACACCATGCAGTCTCATAATCTCACGCACATATAGCTCAGCCAATCTACTCAGAGTATCGATGACTCTCATCGCTAGGAAATGTGCCGACTTCGTCAATCTATCGACTATCACCCATATGGCATCATTCCCTCTACGAGTCCTCGATAAGCCCATCACAAAGTCCATGGTGACATGCTCCCATTTCCAAGTCGGTATAGGTAGAGGCTGCAATAACCCTGCAGGCTTCTGATGCTCTACCTTCACCTGCTGACAGACGAGACATCTCGTAATAAACTCTGCTATATCTCTCTTCATCCCCGACCACCAGTATACCTTCCGAAGATTCTGATACATCTTTGTACTGCCCGGATGCAAGGTATACCTCGACGAATGAGCCTCTGTCAAGATCAACCTCCTGATCTCAGGATCCTCGGGAACACATATCCTATCTCGAAACCTCAGTAATCCATCTGAGCTCAACTCAAACTCAGTCTCAATACCCCTCTGCATCTGCCTGACTATCTCAATACACTGCCGATCATCACGCTGAACCTGTCAAATTCGATCCATCAGATCCGGCTCCAATCGCAGGCTAGCAATCATATAACCACTATCAGCATCAGGCGGGGTCACATCCAAACTGAGGCTCGCAAACTGCTCTAATAACTCGTGCTCCCGTACCATCATATAAGCAACCAACCCGAGATGCTTCCTACTCAATGCGTCAGCCACTACATTCGCCTTACCTGGGTGGTATAAGATCTCACAGTCATAATCCTTCAGAAGCTCAAGCCACCTTCTTTGTCTCATGTTCAATTCCTTTTGCGAAAACAGATACTTGAGGCTTTTGTGATCGGTAAATACCTGAAATTTCTCACCATACAGATAGTGGCACCATATCTTCAATGTAAACACTACGGCCGCCAACTCTAAGTCGCTGGTCGGGTAGTTCCTCTCATGATCCTTCAACTGTCTGGATCCATAAGCGACTACCTTTCTGTCCTGCATTAATACATAGTCCAGTCCTTGGTAAGAAGCATCCGTGTAAACAGAAAAACCTCCTGAGCTGGTAGGAATGGTGAGAATTAGAGCAGAGGTCAATCGACGCTTCAACTCCTGAAAACTTTCCTCGCATCTGTCGTCCCACTCAAATGCAACACTCTTCCGAGTGAGACGTGTCAACGGAGCAGCCAATCTAGAAAATCCCTCCACAAACCGTCTATAATATCCAGCTAAACCCAGAAAACTCCTGATCTTCGAACTGTCTGAGGCCTCTGCCACTGTACTACTGCCTCAATCTTGGATAGGTCCATTGATACACCATCCCTCGACACAATATGTCCCAAAAAGGAGATCTGCTCAAGCCAAAAGTCACACTTACTGAGTTTAGCATACAATCGCTTCTCACGGAGGGTCTGCAATACAATCCTCAGGTGCTGCTCATGCTCCTCTCTGGACCTCGAATAAACCAGTATGTCATCGATGAAGATAATCACAAATTGATCCAAATAAGGTCAAAACACCTCATTCATCAATGTCATAAAAGCTACGGAGCGTTCGTCAACCCGAATGGCATAACCATAAACTCAAAATGACCATAACGGGTGCGAAAAGCTGTCTTGGGTACGTCTCTATCTCGAACTCTCAACTGATGGTACCCAGGCCTCAGATCAATCTTAGAAAAGACCTGTGCTCCCTGTAGCTGATCCAGTAAATCATCAATCCTCGGAAGGGGATACTTATTCTTGATAGTAGCCTTGTTCAATAATCGATAGTCGATACACAATCGAAGGCTTCCATCCTTCTTCCTAACAAATAGAACCGGTGCTCCCCATGGTGACACACTCGGTCTGATGAACCCCTTCTTTAACAGTTCCTGTAACTGTTTCCTCAGCTCCTCTAACTCAACTGGAGCCATCCTGTACGGTGGTCTAGATATCAGCTCTGTACCGGGTGTCATATCAATACTGAACTCTGTCTCCCTCACTGGCGGTAACCCTGGTAACTCATCCGAAAAGATATCTGGAAATTCTCTGACTACGGGAATGTCTGTCAGTTCCGGACGTGTCACAGCCGTATCTACCATGTACGCAATATAACCTTCACAACATTATTCACCAAATTAGTACGTCATTCATTCATACTCTTATAAAATTCTCATTCTCATTTACTTCAAGGAAATTACATAATACATTTTTCTGGAGTATGAAACGTGACTGTCCTGGCAAAGCAATCTAAAACAGCTCAATGAGAAGCCAACCAATCCATTCCTAGGATTACATCAAAATCTCTCATTTGCATCAAGATTAGATTGGTTGTCATCACTCTACCACCTAATTTCAGCTCACAATCCCTCAATACATACTCCACTAATTGGCTAGTGTTCATGGGTGTCATTATAGATAGCTTTCTACTCAAAGGGGTAGGTTTCACATAATTACACAATTTAAATGCAAACAACGGTGATACAAATGAATGCGTAGAACCAGGATCTATTAACACATATGCTTCTAAATCATGGATTAGAATAGTACCTTTCACCACATCTGATGACCGATCCGCTGTATCCTGGTCAAGAGCATGCAATTACCCTGTACCAACCGCTTGTTTCCCTTTCTCTGCCGCTGTCACTTTCCTTCGCGGCGCAGATGTATCACCAGAAGCCCTCTCTAAACCCTTGCCCTTCTGAGGGGCACTCTCAACTATCTCGGGACAATCTCTGCTCACATGCCCGGGCTTCCCGCATCTATAGCATACCACTGTAGGACCGAAGCAAGGTCTATCACCGTGATATCTACCACACCTACCACATCTCTCAGTCGTAGGTCGTGGCCCACCTATCACAATACCTTTCTGCGGAGCAGAAGAAATGGCCGGATAAACTAGAGGTCTAGCTGGCCTCTCCCGAATCTCCTCTATCCTCGGCCTCTTCCTAATCAACTGTCTGCCCCCTCTATAACCAGACCCTCTATCTCCCACTGGTCTCTTCCCCTCTCTATGTCTACTGCCAGTCTTCCTGAACTCTGAGGCAGTCCTCTCAAAATCCTGCTCAATTAGCTGCGCCCTACTCACTGCCTCATCATAAGTCGGAATAGCCAAAGGGACCAATCTGGATCTGATCGCTGACCTCAATCCATCAATGAATCTCTGGACCTTCTTAGTCTCACTGCCTATAGTGTCCGGATCATACCTGCCCAGGGAGATGAACCTCGTCTCATACTCGTCTACCAATCGACTCCCCTGGGTCAAGTTTAAAAACTCAAACTGCAGCCACCGCTGCGCTGTATCTGGGACATACTGCCTCCGAAAGGCCTCCAAAAATATCTCCCAGCTAATCACGGTATGTCTAGCTCCGAGAATCTGCCTGGTGGACTTCCACCAATGCTCTGTCGATCCCCTAAACATAAAAGCAACGAATGCAACCATCTACGTAGGGGTACACTCGAAGAACCCGTATAGCTTCTCCATCTGGCTCAACCAATCCTCAGCTACCACTGGGTCCTTCGCCCTGCTAAATGCCGACGGTCCAAACTTCTGGAACTATCACTGTCTGTCCATATCGCAACTGTAACCCCAATCTCTAATACTCTGGTGTGGGGCAACAGGAGAATCCATGTCCTAGACTGGTGGGGGTGTAGGAGTCTCTGTATCCTGAACTGGCTGAGCAGGCGCATCAGGAGCAGCTGTCTGTCCAGCATCACCCTGCACACCTCTACCTCCTTGTACTGACTACGAAACCAACTTCATAAGCATCTGAGGCTCCACTTTATCCTAGCGAAACGCGCCTCAATCGCCTCAGCAGATCTCTCTGCAGTATCCCTCTCTGCAGTACCCTGCTCTGTAGTATCTCTCTCTGTAGGACCCTGTGGGGCATGCTCCACCCCGGCCTCTACCTCAGCCTCCTCCTGAGTATCATGAGGTAACTTGGCACGTCTATCAGTCACAGGCCTACCTCTACGGCTTTTGCCTCGTGCCCGACCTCCTCTACCATGACGAGTAATAGGCATCTTGCTTATAGTCCTGCATTCACAACCATTTCTTAATTAAAACCCATCTCAATATATACGATTGTATCTAACCAAGCATAGTAACACAAGGATGTAATTTCCTAATTATTGACACTGACATACATCAGACCAATTCGGCTCTGATACCACCTTTATTGTCACGACCCAAAACTTCCTGAAATTCGGAGTAAATTTTTTTTTTCCGTTTTATTATTTCATACTTACCTCAAATCGTGACCAACCATAACCAATAATTGGGCTGTATGTCAGTACCCATATCATATCCATACATTTACAATTAGTGCATAATTTAATTTAAATATAAGTTCATATATTTTGCACTAAACTTTTTTCCATTTCATTACATATTTATACGCACTCTATACATCCCAGTGTCATACAAAATATAGTATTGTGCTCATGTTATTTAGATACAAGAAACATATGTAATCGTGTATATACCTCAAAAGATAGGCAGCAGCGGACAACTAGAATGCCGTATCCAGTCGCCTCCCAATCTACTGAAAGAAATCTGTGTGAGAAAATGAAAGGGGTGAGCACATCAAGCTCAGTAAGGCAATTCTACGAACAAGTAGATAACAATACAACCTACATGAATGTAGTGCCATGCATAAACCACCCCTTCTCCACACATTTCCAAAATAGATGCTATGTTATGATGTCATGTAAAATAACACACATGTAATCCTAAAAAGCATGAAAACTTAACATGCATATCTTTCAAACCATTTTTTCTCGTTAAAATTTTGTAATAAGATCAGGACTCAACCCTTCCCTCGGGTAGCCCTGACTCACACAAAATCCATAAAATTGTGTTTCTCGAAAACATCAATATCAAAAAATGTAAATATACGGGATACGAGACTAGGCAATATCTGTATATCGGTAATAACTAGGACTATGGCCATGTGTCCTCAGGAGTCCCTCTACTACACGGAGTCTAGTGTGCGGGATCTCACTATGATCGGGAACCACCCGGGAGGTGGGTCACTCCATCCCGTCGGTCTTATCCGACCCTCTGCATCCGTAGATGCCACACATATCCGAAGATACCACGCATCCGAAGATACCACACGTATCCGAAGATACCACGCATCCGAAGATGCCACACGTATCCAAAGATACCACGCATCCGAAGATGCCACACGTATCCGAAGATACCACGCATCCAAAAATGCCACACGTATCCGAAGATACCACGCATCCGAAGATGCCACACGTATCCGAAGATACCATGCATCCTAAGATGCCACACGGTATAGTGTACTCCATGCTACTTGCACGGTACAACGTACTCCGTGGACCCATATCATATCTGCATACTCATGCCATGTCTCCAAATGCACGTGTGAGCCTATTTAATCGGTATGACACATAGTCACCCGCTGCTCCAAACACGGCTCATCGTATGATCTTAGAAAAATAGTACGAGCGATGCTCCAGCACTCTCATAAAATCAAGTAAAACTAGTACGAGTTAAGCTCTAGCACTCTGTCATGAAAATCATATATATAAAAATATGGTGCGAGCTAGACTCCAGCACCGTGTCATGAAAATCATGTAAACCTCTAGTGCGAGCTCTCGCTCCAGCACTAATGAAAGGATTGCAAAAATCAAAACTCGTGCGAGCTGAGCTCTAGCATGTCACATTTCTGAAAAGTCACGTAGGCGGCTACATTTCTCAAATCGATTTCAACGAAAATCAACACTTGTTGAAGATATGAAATGTTGTGCAATTTCATTTAAAAGTTAGCCAACCTACTCATGCATGTACCAAAATACTTCAAAAACGAGCAGGAACCCTTTGTTCTTGTTCCTTACACTTTTTCCTAAAATTTGGAATTTTACCCTTGACGAGGGTATTTTGGTAATTTTCCCATCCAGGGCCCCAAAATTTTTATCTCAAATCTAGACCCTTCGTACAATTTAAAAGATTGTAAATGGCGTCGAAAATTCATAAAGCTATCTCTAGCAGTTCGTAAAATTCCCTTACCTGAAATCGCGCGTAGACTTAACCTGTCTCGATGATGCCGAACCTCTCGGCCCAAATACGCGCCAACCAAATGTACGTAACTGCATATAACCACACAGTTGAGGTCAATTCAATTATCTTGATTAGTATATTGCATTTACTGACCAACTTTAAAGTATTGGGCCCTATCTACCTTATTGGGTCTCGGCCCATTTATATTTATTAATTCCCTTCTTCGGGCATACCGAGCTCATGCAGCTTACCAATAATTATCGGGCTTCGTTCCAACTCATTGGATAGCCCGTATGCCATTTATGGCAATTATATTACAACTCCGAGAAATATTCCTTTCTATGCGACATTAATCCATAATTTCGTAAAATAATTAAAACTCTGTATTTAAAGAACTCATATTGCCGAAATTAAAATGTACTTACCCGATACGATGCGGGGTACAAAAATCAGAGCTAAATCGGCTCTCGTTCAGTCTCTGTCGAAAAGCTGCACAATTAGGTAAATCTGGATTATTTTCATTAAATAGAATATTAAATAAATTTTTGAAATCTACCCGTGGGTCAATCTCGACCCCCGGTCAACTTACCCGATTCTCGAGTCGTCCCCGGTAAATTTCTTTCCTTTTTCCTTTTTCCTTTCTTTTCTTTTCTTTTCTTTTCCTCTCCTCTTTCCTTCCTTTTCCCCCATTTTCCTTCCCTTTCCTTTCGGCCAAACGGTGCCGTTTCTGCCACTTTGCCGTCGTCGGCGTTTTCGACGGTCTTGCCGACCAATACCGGTCTTAAAAGAACCGGCTCCTCCCCCTGAAGATGTCAGTGGCTTCCGTTCAAGCCCAGTCACAGTGGTTTGTCGGGAATCAACCCGTTTCCTCTTGGCTTTTCCCTCGCTCCGATCAGCGTCCTCCGGCCACTACACGGCGCGTTTCCGGTGTCCTGAAGGTCGTCGGTCTCTCCTCTTGCACCTCGGCTGCTCGTCGGCGGTCAAGGGTCGCTGGTGCTCCCTCGGTGGTTTCGGGTTGCCTCACGGTTTCCTTCAGTTTTATGTTTCGAGTTTATCCCGATTTTTTATTATTATTATTATTATTTATAAATTATCTTATTATCATACTATTCATTAAAATATTCCACAATATTCCAAAATATCTACAACTTATATTATTTTATTCTAATTTAATTTATTTAATTTAAATTTAATTTATTAAATGCATTTTCCTCCATTTTTTGATATTATTCCTTCGTATTTTCGAAATATTGTTCCGGGTAACTTTTCGGTATTTTTAAAAATTTCGAATCTTGATCAATTGGACTCGGATTTGTATAATTTCCTCATTATTGATCAAGATGTCCTAAATCCTTATTTTTAATTAAAATTTTCCTATCGCATTAATACCGGGTTTCAGTATTTTGACCTTTTCACCCCTGCACTTGTTTCGGAACCAATTTAACCTGACTTTCCTTCATACATCCACCATCTTTTCTTATTTTAATTTCATATTTTCGGTTAACTTCATTTTGATCATTTTCGTTTGACCTGTGGCCATTTCGGCTCGTATTTGATTACTTCCGGCGTTCACCGATATTCCATTTTATTCTTCTTTACAAATTTAATTCAGTCAATACTCTTCTTATGATTCGATGAATATATTGAAGTGTACATCACATGAATCATAAGGAATATAGTAACAAATACATACAAAGTGGGTCTTACATAGTGTTATGCGGTTCTGGCGAGTAGGACGACCCACCTCCCGTTTTAGGTGTGATACCTCGCACACTAGGTACCTTTTGCCAGGGATCACTAGGATATGGCCATAGTCCTCG